>JAJMLU010000352.1:26327-41255 GCA_030569835.1 Pichia sp. NRRL Y-27261
GCCATTGTGTATTACTTACGATATTAATAAATTTTTACTGTACATAAATCTTTAACGTACATAGTGTATCACCTCACACAAAAGTTTTGTGTGCAACATGATTTCCGCGCGTGCATTTTCTATTAGTTGCCAGTTTAGGAAGTAAGAATGGGGAGTAGGGTTTACAGAATGCAGAATACATAACTCAGAATGCATAACTCAGAGTTCTCCTCTTGCTGGAGTCTGAGGTCTATAAAAGTGGAGCAAATTTCCAACTTTTAGAAATTGTTTCCTCCCACCTAACCATCACTTCTTTCTTTCTGGTTTTTCCTCTTTTTCTCTTTTCTCTTCTTTCTTTCCTTTATTCCTTCTCTATCTCTAACCACCGCTTCTCCTGTGCTTATAGTTAAACTTACTTACAAAATCAAATCACTCTCACTCTTACTAAATTTAAAATGAACACTTCTAACCAAACCACCTCTATTCCTCACTTCCACACTGAATCTTTAGCCATGGAATACTTATTCAACAACATGGACCTTACTATTCAAAATGGTAACATGGTTATCACCAAGTATTCAGTCGGCAAGAAAATTGTTATCACTTTCACTTATGAAGAATTAGCCAACTATGTTATCCCAATGATGTTAGGCGTTGCGTGTTCCGCAGAAAATCTGAAGCTCGCAAAGAAATGGAGCATCCTGTTCGATTTCTCTCCTCCTGTCGCTACTTCATGGATGGACGAAGTCGATTCCTATGGTCTCGACTCCTTATTCCAATTACCAGGCTGTGCAAAAATTATTTCTCCAGTTTACGGTGACTGCCACTCAACCTGGGCAGAATACTATGACATTTACTGTGAAGTCAACTTCCATGACTTTGTTTATGTTGAAGAGGTTGAAGATGATGATGCATCCTTTGGTTTAGAATGGTTATTTGAAATTGATGAAGAAGTTGAAGAAATCCCTGCATCAACCGAATTGATTAAGCCATCTTTCGAAATCGTTATTCCAGACTCAGTTGTCTACTTATTAATGGAAATGTACTACATTTCTTACAAACAAGCTGAACTTACTTATAATGACCCAGCTTTATTATGTCACTTTGAACATAATTCTGAAGATTACTGTTCCCAATGCCAAGGTAAGTGCAAGATTGAATACCTTGGCTCTACTGCTTGGGTTTCAGATGAAGAAGAAGTTGAAATCCCACCAGTTGAAAAGACTGATGCAACTTCTGAAGTTGAAAGTTTAGTTGAATCTGTCGTTTTAGATGATGTTATCTCAAACGATGAATCTGATTATGACGCATTAGTTGAAGAAATCTTTGATGATGAATACCAAGAAGAATTTTACGGTATTGAAGTCTTACCTTGGATTGGTTCTACTGCTGCTCTTTCTTCTACTGAAGAAGATGGTAAGATGGCAGTTAACCTCATTTTTGAAGATATCCTTGACTTTATCAATAAAACATCTTATGAAGTCTACAAGTTCTTCACCCAAGAAGTTGATGAAGTCACTGCCAATGACATCTACAATTATGTCAGTGGTTCCGAAGAAGAAGAAATTGATCAAAAAACTTTTAACCTTTACATCTTTTTATCTACAGTTGAAAACCCAACTAATAAGTGGTTACCATTATTATAAGTTTGTTGATTTGTTTTCCAACGTTGAACTAGATTGTTAACTCCCATTGTATAGTGTTTTTATTAATTGTATTTTATAGCCCAAATTGTATAGAATTGTATAGAATTGTATAATCTAATAAAAAAATTTAAAAAAACATGGTGATTGAGGCCCATTCTCCATCGAAACCCCGCAGAGGCGACCAAAAGTACCTAGAGGGTAAAATGAGGGAACTTTTCGTGGGCAGTTTTCATCCCTGGGGTAAAAGTGGTGAACTTTTCGTGGGCAAAATTCTATCGCGGGCGGGAATCTGGTAAAAGGGGGTAAACCCACCGAACTTTTCGTGGGGAATCCGTGGGAAGTTTGTGGGACGTTCGTGGGAAATTTTCCACGCCTCGCCGGCAAAAACGAAAATGGGGGGTAAACCCACCGAACTTTTTTCGTGGGGAAAATCGTGGGAAATTTTGCGGGCGCTTTTCTGGCCCACGGCCTCTGGGAAAACAAGTTGGGTGCGATTTTTCAAAAAGGCGATTTTTTGTATGCGAGCGGGTCAACTCTGCCCTCGCTGGCCCGCCCGTGCGGTTGGAAAACTCGCCCGTTTTGCCTCACAAAAGCGTTTGGGCTGCGGGGAATCGCTTTGTCCGAGGCCCGATTTTACTTGGGGGGTAAAACATGCGAACTTTTTAGAGGGGATTTTTACTGTGGAAATATTAGAAATAGGAAATGGTTAATAATTAAAAGTTAAGGTAGACGGTATAAATTCAAAGAGTGTCGGTTATAAATAAATCTTATAGTTAGGGTTTCAAAATAAGGGGGAAAAGAGATAATTAATTGTCAAAGACTTGAAGCATCTAGTAGATACCTTGGTTTCTGAACCAGACGTGTAATCTCCATTCTGGAGCAGCATCGGCTTGAGCGTCAGCTTCTCTCTTGTAAATACCTTGGTTTCTGAACCAGACGTGTAATCTCCATTCAGCATCAGCATCAGCATCAGCGTTAGCTTCTCTCTTTAAAAGGGTACCAGAAGCAGTGGAAGCAGCAGAAGAAGTGGTACTGGTAGCATTGGAGCCTAAGTATTCGTAGAATTGTTCAGCGACATCACTAGCGTAAATTGGCAAGAAAGCGCTTGGTTCTTCGTCGTCTTCGTTTTCAAAAGCGTAAATGAAACCAAGTGGTTCTTCTTCAGTACCATCCTCGGAAGTAATAATGAAAGTAGAGTTGGAGAATTCGGAACTATCAATTAATTCAGTTTCATCGGAGTCTTCTCTCTTGTAGATACCTTGATTTCTGTACCATTTGTGTAATCTCCATTCTGGAGCAGCATTAGCATCTCTCTTGTAGATACCTTGGTTTCTGAACCATTTGTGTAATCTCCATTCGGCATCAGCTTCTCTCTTGTAAATACCTTGGTTTCTGTACCACTTGTGTAATCTCCATTCGGCGTCGGCAACAGCATCGGCATCAGCAGTGGCTTCTCTCTTGTAGATACCTTGGTTTCTGTACCATTTGTGTAATCTCCATTCAGCGTCAGCGTTGGCATCAGCATTTGCAACAGCATTAGCGGCTGGTTGAGCGATTGGAGCAGCAATAGTAGAAGCAGCAAGTAAGGTGGAAATTAAAGCGATGGAAGTGAACTTCATTTTTAGTGAGTGTTGTTGGTTAGTTTTTTTGGTTGTTGTTTGATGTTTTATGAGGAAATAATTAATAGAATTGGATTGAAGATGGATTGGAAAACTGAAAGATAGATCAGGATTTGGAGTCTTTAAATACCAATCTTGTTCGGAGTCTGAAAAACTCGAACTCCCTAGAGTGTGCAGACATGAAACACGAGAACAATGCGGTTTCCCAGGCACTGTTCCACTGTGGATCCCTCGTTAGTTAACTAGATCGGGGAGACCCTCGTTTCCAGCATCACCTTTGCACGCCCGAATAGGCAATTATTGGTGGTGAAGATCCGGTTTTCTCACCTTCTCGCATTGTGAGGGCCGTCCACTCCTCAATGCCAACTGTTTCCGCCCCCCGGAGAAGCAATCCGTTGACGACGTCTGGGGAGAGGGCCTTTGCAGGCCCGATGGGGCAATGTCTGGAGTCGGTTTGTATGGAGAGAAGCTTTCCAGAGGTGGGAACATGAAACTGTTGGTGCATTATGGTGCAATTAGCTTTCCTATTCGGGACCCCAGATGGTGGTCCCAGTATGGAGACCGGCGATCTCAAACAGGCGGGATATGTCTCAGAGTTCCATTTCGCCTCGGGTTATTGCTTAACGTTGGTGTCCATGCATTCATAAATGGGGGAGTCACACTGATTTTGTCAGTTCGTATAATCTGTAATCTTTGTCTGTGTTTGTTGTTTCAAGTTCGGGTTTCTTTTTCAAAGCAAGGTTCTCTGTTTCATCTGTTCCAGCCTTGAATCTGTGCATATACGCTGCACTATCTGCTGGATGCTGTGATAGTTTCAACAATACTCATCGCCTCTGTTTTTGTTTCATGCAACCTGAAACGAAAACATCCTATAATCATGTGCATCTCCAGCTAATTACATTTCTTAATTTGGCACTCTAATTAGGTGCATTTGTAGTGATGATGGTGTTTGTGGACTTGTCCATTATGTTCTCTCAGTGTGAGATTGTGAAATTTCCAGAATGGCTGCGCTGCGCTGTGGGCGATTTGATTTACGGCTCAGCAGCGTCTCGTAGGTGGATAAGTTGATTATCCATTCGTGTTATGAGGCGCATACTGCGTTGTCTCAAAATCCCACCAACCACTGATGCCACATACAGTCACAGTCCCACCTCGTGGGTCTATTCATGTTTCCAATGTCGACTTTCAATCGATCACACCCGAGATTGGCGTTGGCTCATATCCTGTCAAGAGGTCATTATTAGGTAAAGGCAAAGACTACAGTAATCTTGACGCCATCATTGCCACACTCCAGAAATCATTTGAAACAATCCTCATCCTAGATTTAGTGGCTGAGGAAGAACCGTATCAAGTCCCAAAAACAAATGGTGTTCATTATCAGAAAGTGAATTGGATAGACTATCATGCATTAGCATTAAGTGATTTCATCAATTTGATCTACAAGGTCATCAAGTTCATCAAAGAAGACAAGTCCACTGTGTTTATCCATTGCAAGCATGGCAAGGGCAGAACAGGCACGTTAACATGCGGCTTGGTTCTGTATCGGTATCATCAAACTATTCAAAATTCAAATAAGATCTTTGGTGAGAGAAGAGTCATCTATAAAGATGGAGTACAATGCAAGCCACAGCTTGAATTATTGGATTATTTTTGGAGCATTCTCAATGATGCAGATATAAGAACACGGTATATTCAGTTAAGAGCAGAAACGCCTGTTAAAAAGTGGAACATCAGTGAATTTCAAATTAATGATAAAAACAAGAAGTTTCATAAAAAGTTTGAGATTCGAAAGGCTAATATCAAAGAGAACTCCAAGGAACATTATTTGAAATTTAGAAAGCTTGGAGACTTTGAAACTAATACAACGTACCATTTAAATCAAATTGTTGACGAAAATGTCTGTTTCGAGATCGAATATTCCAAAAGATTACTTAAGAAAGCGTTTGTTACGTTCAGTTTTAATGTTGCAATGGAATGGATTAAACAGAGAGATCATTTTGTTGGCCAATATGTTGATGTGCACTTCTTATGGGACCAAATGTGTGGTATTAAAGGCACACAATTCAAAGGGAAGAAATATTTTGATGAAATTATCGTCAAAATTGGGAGAAAACATGTATAACCTAATTTTTATTATTGTCGAAAATTATTCCTATAATTTTACTACTCTAAACTCGGTATTAATGGTAAATAGTTGGTCTTTATCGTGTATTTTATTAGAATAATAATCATATTAATAGTCAAAAAACGTAAACAATGAGATATCGTGTATCTGTGGTTTCTTTATGGGTATATATTGTATCAGAGACAAAGTAGGTAAGTGATTATAGATGTTAGGTACTTAACAATGACCATTTTAGGCTTGAAAGGGCACTAAAAAGACGTTTTAAAATTTCAAAGATTGTGTTTGAAATATATTTCCCTATCTGGTAATTAAAAACTGTTCTCGCCATTTGGGTTTTCATGGCGAGGGGTAAAAACACGTGACTTGGTCACGTGACACATCACGTGTAGCGGGCTGACTGCGTCATGCTGAGCCATTTTTGACTGTATGTAAGGGAGTAGTAGCGACATGCAACCAACCATAGGGTTAGCCGGCATATCACTGCCTATTCCAGTGTGGATCAACCC
This sequence comes from Pichia sp. NRRL Y-27261, assembly GCA_030569835.1. Lineage (NCBI taxonomy): Eukaryota > Fungi > Ascomycota > Pichiomycetes > Pichiales > Pichiaceae > Pichia > Pichia sp. NRRL Y-27261. Next base: position 32,203 of record JAJMLU010000352.1, read on the forward strand.
GCTGGTTAACTCTAAGCCACACATAAGACTTGTACGGACCTAGCTTCTTAATAGAGTAACTAGTAATAAGCTCTACGATATCGGATGGCCGGTGGAATCCTATATCAGAGAACTAGAAGATGTTGATTGCCTTCTAGAGCTCCTCTTTTATGAACTCCCCATGGTTGCCCATGGCTATACAAATCTATACATGAGGGAACCATGCCCTTTATACAATAGTAGGTTGTGGGAGGAAAGAGGAATTGACACGCCCTGACAGAGGCAGCCAATTTCCACTGATAAGCATCATAAGACGGAAGTGCGAAGCGCCGACTTAATTCCAGACCCGAGGTCAAGCGACACTGACCTTCTCAGACGGTGATTATGTAAGCATCTAACAGGATCACGTGACTTGAATGGAGCACGTGACCTGATCGCGAATAGCACGTGACCAATAACCACCTTAGTCAAATTAATCCCTTGCACTGTGTAGATGTAAACGTCCTATTAGGAGGCTTACGTAAGGTCTAGTTGGTGTGTAGGGATGAGTAGGTTAGTAGTAAGGGGGTTAGAGAGAGATAGAGGTTCGTGTGTGTGGTTAGGTGAAGAGTGTTACTCTTCAGTGGTTAGCGTTACGTTTATAGTCCGTCGGCGACCAATGGGCACTTGCAGGGCTTATGACAGTAATGCGTTACCGCCAGAGCCTTCTATTCTGGCCTTATACAGTTACACAGTTATACAGATGCAAGTGGGAGGAGAGCCCTCCTTTTATATTGTGCCCCAGTCGATATTTTCACATGTCGACTGTATTCACTTGTAGCCACAATTGGGGTGTCGTGGTGGTTGCCCCGCTGGCCTCGCGCACGTGACATGACGTCGCGGTTACGTAATGGTGACGTAATCTTGATTATGTAATCTATTTCGCTGGATGTCACTTTATTACTTCCACACTGTATAAATGACTGGATGGCCAAGCTGGTTAAGGCGTGCGACTGTTAATCGCAAGATCGTGAGTTCAATCCTCACTCCGGTCGGAAAACTTTTTTTTCACAAATTTATTTGCTGAAGCGCCCAGCAATTCCGAAGTCGCTGTTAATTTTTCCATGACCCTCGAATCGGAGTCAAATAGTTTTTCCAGGTCCTTTCTTTTTGTGCGATTGGTTTTTCCGAGAGGGGGTGATTGCGGAAAAACGTTTTTTTAATTAATTGCAGGCAGATTAATTTAAGCCGCACTTTTCGACGGAGTCTAAAATTACAAATCACACAGAACGTGGTTGCTCAATTTCATGCTTGCACTCTGTATACGAGTTTATATGCTGTTGATTCTAATAAGAAGAAAGAAACCATGATGATTGAATTATAAAAGTAAATAAAGGTATAGATTTAAAGTTATAAAGGATCAGAGATAAGGATGTGTTTGATTAAACTTCTTTTGTAGTTTCAGATTATGAATTAGTTGTTGTATGTGTTGAATGATTAAGATTTAGGAGTAGTATATTATGTTAAGATAATAAAAATGCAGTTGGTATAAATGATTAGAAAAGGATTAAAAGAGTAGACATAAAGCATAAAAGATTAAAACAAAGTTTAGTTCTTCTTGTTGAAGGAGATGTCAAAGAAGCCACCGAGCATGGTAGATTGGAAGACAGAAGAAGAGTTTTGTCTTTGCATAGCGTTTGATCTGATTTGGTTCATGATTTGCTTTTCCTTTTCAGCACCGTAGTTTAATCTTGCCTTTTGAGCTTCAGATTCGGTGTTGTTTTGAGTTTCTTGCTTTTGGGAGAACATTGTGTGTGTGTTGTGTGTGTTTGTGAGGGTTGTCGCTAGCTAATTGCTTAGTTGAGTGTGAAGAGAAAAAGAAGAATAGGGGGAAGTGTGAAGAGTAAGCGGGAGGGAGCAGGGAAGAAGGAAAGAGTGAAAAGTGCAATAAAAAAGGGCAAGAGAGGGAGTATTTAAATGACTTGGAACGGGTGCCCTGGTGAAAAATTTACAGCGGCCACGGTGATCAAATCAGTCATCAACCGGTCACGGCAGGCGCCATTGAGGGAAAAAGGGCAAAAAAACGAAAAGCGCCAGCTGCGATTGTCAGAGCCGACCGCGAGCGCATCGATCAACTCCGAAGAGGAGAAAAGAGAGAAAGGCAGAGGAGCTCTTAGCGGCTCGGGGCGGGTCCTTAGCGGCACGTCACGTGACCGGCGGAAGCGGGGCCCTCCGCCGTCGATCGACGCGGCGGCGCGGGTTTCCCAATCGGGAAAAAAAGTCGCCGGCGCCGGTGAGCGGTGAGTCAGCGAGCTGGATCGAATCGGTGGGTGCTCCAGTTTCCACTTTCACCGTGGGGCAAATCACCTCCATTTTCCATTTTCCACCCGTGGTTCTTCGTAGGTCGTAGGCAATTCCTATGTCTTCTGTCGTCCCTTTCCTTATCTCTTCTTCTCTTCTAGCCTCTCCTTTGTTCCTTCCACTTCTCTCCCTTTTTTTCCTCCCCTTCCCTCTGTAAGTCCATTTGATCTCATAATTATAATGACTGCTAAACAAGTCCTCCTTTTAGGTTCCGGTTTCGTTGCTCAACCAACCGTTGACATTCTTGCTAAGCAACCAGACATCGAAGTCACTGTCGGTTGTAGAACTATTGCTGCTGCTGAAAAGTTAGCAGGTTCCGTCGCCAAGGCCATCTCTGTCGATGCTACCAAGCAAGATGAATTAGATGCAATTGTTAAGAACTACGATTTAGTTATTTCTTTAATTCCATACATCTATCACGCTAACGTTGTTAGAGCTGCAATTGCTTCTGGTCACACCGATGTTGTCACCACCTCTTACATCAACCCAACCTTAAAGTCTTTAGAACCAGAAATCAAGAAGGCTGGTATCGTTGTCATGAACGAAATCGGTTTAGATCCAGGTATCGATCACTTATACGCTGTTAAGACCATTGATGAAGTTCACAAGGCCGGTGGTAAGATCAAGTCTTTCCTTTCCTACTGTGGTGGTTTACCAGCTCCAGAAGATTCCGACAATCCATTAGGTTACAAGTTCTCCTGGTCTTCAAGAGGTGTCCTTTTAGCTTTAAGAAACTCTGCCAAGTACTTCAAGGATGGTCAAGAAGAATCCATCTCTTCTGAAGACTTAATGACTTCTGCTAAGCCATACTTCATCTACCCAGGTTACGCTTTAGTCTGTTACCCAAACAGAGATTCCACCACCTACAAGGAATTATATGAAATCCCAGAAGCTGAAACCGTCATCAGAGGTACTTTAAGATTCCAAGGTTTCCCAGAATTCGTTAAGGTTCTTGTCGACATGGGTTTCTTAAAGGAAGACCCAACCCCAATCTTCTCCGAACCAATTGCTTGGAACAAGGCTGTTGCTGAATACATCGGTGCTGCTTCTACTTCCGAAGCTGATATCGTTGCAAAGATTGACTCCTTAACTACTTTCAAGGATGAAGCTGACAGAGAAAGAATCTTAGCTGGTCTTAAGTGGTTAGGTATGTTCTCTGAAACTCCAATCACTCCAAGAGGTAACCCATTAGACACTTTATGTGCTACCTTAGAAGAATTAATGCAATACACTGAAGGTGAAAGAGATTTAGTTATCTTACAACACAAGTTCGGTATTGAATGGGCTGATGGTAAGACTGAAACCAGAACCTCTACTTTAGTCGATTACGGTGTCCCAGGTGGTTACTCTTCTATGGCTAAGTTAGTCGGTGTTCCATGTGCCGTCGCTGTCATTGAAGTCTTAAAGCACCAAGGTGCTTTCTCCAAGCCAGGTTTATACGCTCCAATGACTCCTGAAATCAACGATCCAATCATGAAGACTTTGAAGGATGACTACGGTATTTTCTTAACTGAAAAGACCTTATAAATCCCTCTCTAGCGTATCTATTTAACAGATCAACGAACTAGTTCTTGATCACTACTTATTTATTATCTAGTCTTTATAAATCGTCTATTTACATTACTTTAATCTAGTGTACTTTACATACTTGCGCAAGATCAGAACAGATCTCAAGCTGCTAACTGCTAACAATCTCCGCGCAGATTGTGTGGAGAGCTCACAGAGTAGGATTTTGTTAGGGACAGCTTGCTCTTGTGGCTTCTTCGTATAGACTCTTCTCCTTAGAAGGGCCCAATTGACACATATCCAGCAACAATACATACCAGAACACACCCACAATGTTTAGGGGATTCAAAAACATCGCATCCGATATCAAGAACGACGTGCACCAAGCAGAGGAAACGGCGCAGTCGTACTCCCATTCACACTCACACTCACAATCGAGTACCGGTTCGGCCTCCCGTTCAAAGAGATTCTTGTCCAAATACAGCAGCAGTAGCAGCAGCAACGGTACCAGCCATGGTGGAAGTATCGGTGGTAGAATCAAGGCCAAGCTCAAGTCTGACGAGGAAATCGATGGTCGTACTGAAGAAGATACTGTTGTTAACCGTGCATTATTGAAGTATTTCAGAGACCAAGGCCAGGCAGTCCCATCATATGTTACCGGAGGAAGCGGTGCCAGTGTATCCAACGGCCAATCGAGAACATCATACGGATCAACCAGAAGTTTTGGATCCAGAAACTCATACGGATCTGCATCTGCTTCTGGATCTCCAGAACCTTTACAAACGGCTACTGCGAACCCATCATATCAGGTCAGACCAACTCCATTACAGAACCAATACAACAGTAATGGTAGCAATACGGTTCCTGTGAACCACAGCCGGAACGGAAGCAGAACTGGCGATCACGATATGAGAGAACGTCCAACAATGAGAAAGGCGGAAAGTGAAGACACCACTTCTCGATTCGCCAGATCATCCGACCGTCCATCTACACAGGTCCGTTCCCAATCTCACCAGAATCTACAACAACAGCAATATCAACAGCAGCAGCAGCAACAGCCTGGAGAAGGCCCACAAGGTGGTGCATCGACACCGCTGAACGGCAACAGTGTGAGCAGCTCCAACTCCCGTTTCCACAGCCGGTTCGGGGCCAGCGGAGCTGGGGGAAGCACCCACAGCACGAGTCGTTTCGGGAGACGTGTGCAGTCGTGAGTCGGAGGTATTGCACCCACCGTCTGGCCACCGTTTGCCAACATCTTATCTATCTTCTGTCTAATCCACTGTAATCTCTCATGTAGCCCTAACGAATTTCGCATTTATTTGATTTTCCGTCTGCCAATTCCAGCGTGGGCAATTTTTTCTCGAATGTTGCGCACTTTTTTGTTGTAACACAACTGCAAATTTGTTGTTGTTGCACTATCAAGCCGGCTACCGGCTACACCACTACTCCTGTTTCACACCTGATCTGCCCCCAACCACCCTCCTCCACACCCCACACACTCCCAACACGCCACATAACGCAATGTACTCCTCCGGCCAGAACAAGAGCACCGTGGACGACCACGCAGAGGACGAATACTTGTCCAGAAAGGCCCTCCAACGCTACATGCATACTAAGGCTCTACAGGAGGAAGAAGAAGACGATGAAGACGATGGCAAGAAGAACAACGGCTCTTCGAAGAATGACAAGCCGAACGGTAAGAGCAAGAACGGTGCCTCCACAGGTAACGGCAATCCATCCAGCAAAGAATCCGCAGATCAAGATTTCGAACATATCCTACGATTAGACAGTGCACCTGATGGTGACGCAGATGGTGAAGGTGAAGACAAATTGTTAAGCAAACTCGTCGACGAGACCAATGACAAGGGCAGCGACGAGGAAGACGAGGATGTTGATGATGAGGATGATCTGGTCACTTCTGCAGGTACAGGTTTGCTCGAGAGTTTAACAACTGATATCGAGAAATATCACAAAAGAGTCCAACTGAAGAAGAAATTTGATTCTTCCACCTTGGTTATGGAAAAGAAGATCACTGACGATTTGAAGGACATAACCGCTGCCACTCCTGTCTCGAGAAAGAGAAGTTCAAGCGCCATGAATGCCGAATCAATGGAAGAAAATGACGACTCGGGCGACGGTGAATCATCTGACGTTTTATCAAAGAGATCCAAATCCAACTTGAAGAAGGTCTCCTCCTGGACGAAGGCCGAGGATGACGCGATCGTCTATTACAAGGAAGAGATGAAATATTCCTGGAAGAAGATCGAAGAGTTATTAGAAAAGCAGCATTCATGGCAAGCAATTCAAATGAGATATTTGAGAAACCATAAATCTCGTAATGACGAATGGTCCAGATTCATGGAGATCAGATTGATCAATGCGGTGAGAAAAGACTGGGAAAACAGATGGAAGAGAATCAGCGCTGATTTGGGTAAAGATTTCGGTCCAGAAAGATGTACCACGAAGAATATTGAAATTTGTAAAAAAATGGAATTACCATATTTCAACAATGTTTTCAAAAACAAAGATATCACAGCCGGTTACAAGAACCAATTCAACGACATCAAGGACGCAGAGGCGCACAAGAAGTTGATGCTCGTTTACATGGGCTTAGACTCCATTACATACGAAGATAGTGATAACGAAGAAAAGGGTGAACCAAACAGTGAAGTCCCATCTTCTGCAGGCGCAGATAAATCCACAGCTACCGTTACTTCCAACACATCCGTCACTCCTTCCACCGCTGCTGCTGCCGTTGCTGCCATTTCATCCGCAGCCGGTGTCGGCAAGCCATCCGAATCCACAGACATCAACAAGCTCATCGGCATGAGTATGGACGATGCACCTGTGGACGATATTGCGGCCAATGTCGACCCTGCGATAACGGGGGAAGGCATCTCCAAGGACGCCTGATCCCCCGCCCACCCCCTGTACTTGTTTAGCTTATCACCGCTCGAGTAGATACTCTCTGTATAACATTGTATCCAGTAAGATATTGTACCATATATACTACCCAGAACCCAAAGTGGAGAACAGTCCGAGCCTGCAAAGTGAAAAGTGCCGCGCCGCCCGATTGCTTGCTCATTAAGCTGAGCTGAGCTTTGGCCTCTGGCCTCTGGGTGGAGTGTTCTGTGGAGGGAGAAGAGTGGATGCTCAGAGCCTGCCAGGGATACATCCGTTTATCAGGACACCCACATCCACATACACACCCTGTTCTGTTGGACACAACCCACGACACCCGACACAACATCACATCCACTAATCACACACCACCATGGGAATAAAGAAACTGTTCAAACCGAAGGAGCTCGACGACGCAGCCGCCACGGAAATCCTAGAAAAGAACGGTGTCATCATGAAGGATAAAAATAACTACCACAAGAAGAAGTTCAAGTTTGGAGAGTTCGGCAAGTTCTCTGAAGAGCAGGCCCAGAACTTGGACAACACGTTCAGACCAGTCTTGCCAAACTCCCAAACAGGTGCAGGCGGTTACGATAACACTAACAACCAATCCGATTCTAATCAAGGTTACGGATACGACGAATACGCAAGTGATTTCAGAGGCTCACAAGGAAAATCAGCCTCTAACAACGGTACATATTCATACTCTTACTCAGGCGGTTACTCAAATGCAGACTACAGCAACGGATACAGTGGAGGAAGTAACGCCAGAACCACCAACAGTAATTCTTATGGTTACAGTGGCGATGACGGATACTCTTCATCAGCTAGAGATTCACGAAGAACACCAGAAAGATCGACATCTTCCACCAACGCCGCCAGACCAGAAAGAAGACCAAAACAAAACACTTATGCATCATCTAACTCATATGGATATCAATCTAATGAAAATGCCGACAACGGTGGAGGTTATTCAAACACTAAAACATCAAGCCGCTCTGGATATAATTCTTCCAGTGCATACAGCAGTTCAAGTACTACTACTGCTAACAACAACAACAACAACAGCAGTAGAAACGGATATGGATATGAACCTTCTATTAACAACTACTCTAGTTCCAACGGTTACGGATTTGATCCATATGCCGATACCGGAGTAACTGCCATGTCAACTGAAGCTCCATTATCAAAGACACAAACGTCAAATACAACCTCAACATACGATCCATATGCACCAGGTGAAGAGCCATATGGTACCACATCAGCAGCATCTATCCAACCATCCAGATCGACCACAACAAAGAAGGGCAAGAGCGGTGCTTCTAGCTCAGCAGCTTTTGACCCATATGGAAGTTATGAACCTGATTTGAACGCATACGCTGAAGATAATGATAATGCTACAATCACTGGCGCACAAACAGTCGACGGCTTGACCTCTGGTGTTCAAGCCTTGCAACTCCAACAAGAGCAAACTCAACAACAAGATGAAGATTTTGATCCATATGGTCCATCAGCATCATTACATGCACAACAAACTCAGACCGTCACCCGTACAGCGACCCAAAATCAAGATTTGGATCTTAATGCATATGAACCGACTCCAGATTGGCAAGAACAAGACACTCCGTACGATGACGACGAATTCGAGGAAGTTGACGAAGATGAAGAAGAATTGAATCGTATCCAAAGACAAACTAAAGATGTTCGTGAAGATACCGTCAACTTATCACGTACACTTGTTGACAATTTAGGTCAAGCTAACGTCACAGCTACCAATACATTAGGTGTTTTAGGTAACCAACGTGAAAAGATCTACGAAATGGAAAATAACATTGGTACTATGAAGGTCCAACAAAGATTCGTTGACGATCACGTTAAGGATTTAGAACATTACAATCGTAGTTTATTCCATATCAAGGTTAACAATCCATTCACCAGAAACTCCAGAAGAAGGGCCAAGGAACAAGCATTCTTGGCACAAAGACAAGAAGATCGTGCAAATAAGGACAAGTTAAACAGTGAATTATACCAATCACAACGTGCGATTATGGATCAACTGAAGAATGACAATGTGAAGTCCGAATTACAAGAGAAGTACGACTATGACAGACGTGTGAAAGAAGCCAGTAAATACTTGACTAAAGACCACGATGAAGAAGATGAAAGAATGGAAGTTGAGATTGCTGCTAATATCGAACATGCGCAAAAGTTAGCTAACAATTTGAAAAAGAAGGCACATTTGATGAACAAGGAAGTTGAAGAACAAAACCAAAACTTGAAGCAAGTCAGCGAGAACGTCGACTACATGGACGATAAGGTCGTGATGA
>JAJMLU010000353.1:19892-30950 GCA_030569835.1 Pichia sp. NRRL Y-27261
AACATACTCTTTCTCTTTTCTTTGTCTAATCACCCACACCCTTTATAAACAACACCTTTTTTTTATTATTTATTTATCTTGCCCTTTTTATTAACACTTTTCTTTCTTACACCTGCATTTCTTCTGTAGTAAATATTATTACATTACAATTACAACGATATCATATACAAAATACCCTGTCTATAGACTCTACCGACTGAAAATCTTATAGCTTTCACATAATAACATACGGCACACACCACTCATCATCTCGAATCTCCTCAATAACCGCCCGCTTGTTTCGTTTACACAACAACATCTTCACGATCCGCTTGGCGTCCCCAAACTCCACACCGGCGTCCTTCATCGCATACCACGCCCACGAGATCATCGCTATCCGATGTGCAGGCTTCGAGTTCCGTTTCACGTTCTCCCCAGGGAGTGCATCGAACGGGAGTCGGTTTTCTAGTATAGTGTACAACACGACTCCTAATGACCAACAATCGTTCTGTTTCCCGTCATACGGCATCCCGAGCAACAATTCCGGACTCACATAGTCTTCAGACCCACACCGGGTCGACAACATCGGGTTCGCCATGTCGAGTTTCTTACTCAATCCGAAATCAGAGAGTATAACGATCGGTTCGTGTCGTTTCCCCATCTCGATCCCGTTGTTGAGGACATCGAGTGGATCGTACTTCAGCAACAGATTCTCGAGTTTGATGTCCCGATGACAGACGTCCATGCTGTGCATGTACGCCACCGCCGAGACGATGTTTGCAAAGATGCACCGGATTAACTCACACGACATCTTCGCCCGATGGTCAAATACAAACTGGAATAGGTCGCCACCGGGACAGTACTCGATCGCCATTGTGATCTTGTCGATCTTGAACCGTCCGACACCCTCGTCGTAGTCCGTCCCGACGAGCCGGATGATGTTCGGATGCCTGAGCATCTTGAGAATCTCGAGCTCTCGGGTAAGTGAGTTCTTGATCCGTAATTGGAGTTCGTCAGATTGTAAACCGTCCCTGTTGTACGTGATGTCCGTCACTTTCACCGCCGTCTCGCCGTCGGAGGCAAGATACACTTTGCTGAACGACCCATGACCGATCTCACGCACAAGCGTCCATGACCGACGCCGGGTCGGGTCATCGATCGAATGGAGTTCAATCACGCGTGGTAGTTCCTCTGCTGTACTGTCGTCCTTACCGTCTTCATTACCGACTGCTGTCCCAGACTCGGGAATGCTCTGATGCACGGGCTTATATCCTGATGCCGTGCCGTTGTTGTTGTTTGCGTGAAATGGAAATGGAAGTGAAACCACACGGTCGACAGGCATGATATTCTTTAAAAACGACGATGTCGATCCTCTATCATTATCATCATACGACCCGGTCGTACTCGCCTGTGCTGACGGTATTCGGTCGTTCTCCGCCTTGTACTCTGAGAAGTAACGCACGTTGTTGTCGCCTGGCACGACAGCACTGTTCTTATCGCCCAACACGTTGTTATTTCGGCGGATTGGTGGATTAGCGTTATTGTTATTGTTGCGTTGTCTGATTTTGGGGAATCGGATCGATGGTGGTGGGAAACCCATGTTTTCTGCATTGCTGGAATTACTAAACGCACTCGAAGAGTCCGTGTGATCGTTGTCTTCGTCTTCATCAATAGGAAACACACCGTCTCTGTTCGTCGTTGGTGAATTGAGCGAGTTCGCATTACTGTTGCGTCTGTAGTTGATAGCGTTCGGGTTGTTGAAGACAAGTGGGGTGGGGAGGTTTTGGATATCTCCGTATTTCTTCATCGTACTCGTGCTCGTATTGTTTGTATTGCTGGTTGTTATTATCGATGGTAATTTCGAACTATCAAAGACATGATTCGATTGCATCGGTGGTGTCGTATATGCATCCACGGATCCAATAGTAGGAGGCGCCAATGGTGGCAGATTGATCTCCGTCGTCGTCTCTATGTGTTTCTCAAGTTGCATTTGTTCGTTGTCAGATCCGATACACTCTGTTCTGTTATTATTATTGATGTTGTTGCTAGAATCAACGTCCATCGTGACCTAGAAAGAGAAACGTGTATGAGAAGAGTGCAATTGCGATGGCCGACTCTCCGTGCCTGAAACCAAAATGGACGCCGATGGGTGTAAAACGCCTGGTTGGATGTATCCAATTGTGGGTCAAGGAACACGAAGGATTGGCGTGTCTAAGCCATAATGGCGACAAAGCTGGCTCTTTTCCTTTAAGTGCCTCTGCGATCTGCCACTCCCCGCGCAGCCGCATGTCTTACGTAACATGGCGGGTTACGTCAGCAGGTAGTACACACCATTACTTATTTTACACAAATGCTTTCATCGAAGCTGCTCAGATCACTTATATCAGCTGCTGTGGTGGTCGTTATTTTAACCATAACATAATTGTTTGAACCAGCATTATCGTTTTCTGGTGTAGCTTTTTGGACAAGTAAAACCAACAGGCCAAAAATAGAGTCGGATATCTTTTACATAATCTAACTCGGATATGTATTTGATTGTCTCGTCTGTCAAAAATCTGGATAGGCGTAGATCATATCCCTCTTTTAACCAGTATCTATCATTTTCATCATATCCCTCGTTTAACCAGGTTAATTCACCCTGTTCATAAAAGTATATTCTTTTTGCAAAGATAAACCGCTTCCAATCTTCATAGTCCGCCCGATCTTTGTCCGACAACTTAGAAACAGACTCGATCTCCATCTCGTCCACCATATCGACAAACTCATCTACCTTCTCTTCTGTAGCAAAACTCGCATATATAGCATAGCAGTATTTCTTATGGCCATCCGCTGGTAATAACTCTCCGTCTTTAAAAACGTATTGCGACTTTTCAAAGTCGTTTTTTCTAGGATGGATGAACGAATACTCCGCGAGTTCCTTGGTTCGAGCTTCATACAATTGTCTGACGCATTTGGGAAATAGGTAAGAGGTGTAGATATGCATCAACAAGGTCCCGTCCAGTGGAAGTTTTGTCAACTTGGGTTTGTTCTTGTCTGACAGTTCATGAGATACCGGATATATTGGCGTCACCTCTTTGCCTTTGTTGTCTGAGATCCACATATGAGCAGCAGAATAATACGAAGGTGTACTAGACCCAAAGTTGAGAAGGGATCCTAGGATTTCCTCATCCGTATAGTTGCTGGTTACAGACATGTCCAGACTATGCTGTGATGTTGGTATTATATGCGTTTGAAGGTAATCTTATGCGACATTATAAGTAGATATCGATGAAAACTAAAAACGGAAAATCTGTCATGTACATGAGTCTCATTTGTAGTACAGACAAGACAGAACACGACCTAATTGTCTGCGGGTTTTTCTGCTCCTCATGTTTAACCATTCAATAGACGTTAAAAAGAGATAATACCGACAAGTATGTTAACGGGTTGGTAAACATTGCCGATACACACAATACATTCACTACATACCATTACTTATTAGATATCAAACGATGCAGATTCACCCTTAAACATGGCAGGCCAAAGAGCAAGGGAAATCTCTTCTACACAATCCAAACTGGAAATGTATTGGATGGTCTCATCTGTCAAAACTCTAAACAGGCATACTGGAGATGGTTTGTAGAACCCGTATATTTGTTCATGTACCCAAAAGTGTTCGTTGGCTGCTATGAAAGACTTCCAGTCCTCGTAGTCAGCCCGGTCTTCGTCTGACAACTTGGAAACTGACTCGACCTCCTTCTTGTCCACCATATCCACAAACTCATTTGCTTTCTCTCGTGTAGGCAACGTCGCATATATAATGTAGCAATACTTCTGATGGGAATCCTCTGGCAATAACTCGTCGTCTTTAAAGTAGTATTGCGATCTTGTGAGGTCGTATTTTCTCGGATGGAGGAACGAATAATCGGTGAGTTCCTTGGCTCGGGCCTCGTACAATTGTCTGACACATTTGGGGAACAGGTACGATCTGTAGATTGCCATCATCTTAAACTCGTCCAGTGGTAGTTCTGTCAACTTAGGTTTGTTCTTGTCCGATAGATTAACGGAGACGGGATAAATAGGCGTGACCTCTTTACCTCTGTTATCTAAGATCCACATATCAACCGCCGAATAACATCGGGGACAAGTAGACCCAACATTTTTAAGGTTGTGTAGTATTTCTTCATCTTCCTTGTTAGCTGTTGGAATTGAGTATTGTGTTGCCTTGAGATTTTTGAAAAAATATTCGAAAGCTGAAGGTTTTGTCAGCTCGTCGTGTAAAATGTCTGTCATTTCAGGATGTGCGACTTCCAGTCTGGCAGTGTTTGCTGATTTAGAAGACTCGTCTAAAGGCAAGGACTTGTCTGAGGTTGAAGACATGGCCGTATGTTGGTGTTTGAAAGTGATATTGCATGACATGATACACATCGAGTAACATCAGAAAAGAATGCATGTCCTGTACTTAGGCCTCATTCATAGTACCAAAAATGAAACCAGAACACGGCGGACCACGATCTAATCGTCTGCTGTTTTTCTGTTGCCAGACATTAAAAAGATATAATACCGACAAGTATATTAACGGGTTGGTAAAAATATACACACAATACATTCACTACATAGCATTACTTATCAAATATCAAACGATGCAGATTCACCCTTAAACATGGCAGGCCAAAGAGGAAGGGAAATATCTTCTACACAATCCAAACTGGAAATGTATTGGATGGTCTCATCTGTCAAAACTCTAAATAGGCATACTGGAGATTCTTTGTAGAACCCGTATATTTGTTCATGTACACAAAAGTGTTCGTTGGCTGCTATGAAAGACTTCCAGTCCTCATAGTCAGCCCGGTCTTCGTCTGACAATTTGGAAACTGACTCGACCTCCATCTTGTCCACCATATCCACAAACTCATTTGCTTTCTCTCGTGTAGGCAACGTCGCATATATAATGTAGCAATACTTCTTATGGGAATCCTCTGGCAATAACTCGTCGTCTTTAAAGTAGTATTGCGATCTTGTGAGGTCGTATTTTCTCGGATGGAGGAACGAATAATCGGTGAGTTCCTTGGCTCGGGCCTCGTACAATTGTCTGACACATTTGGGGAACAGATACGAGCTGTAGATTGCCATCATCTTAAACTCGTCCAGTGGTAGTTCTGTCAACTTAGTTTCGTTCTTGTCCGATAACTCACAGGATACCGGATAAATAGGCGTCACCTCTTTACCTCTGTTATCTAAGATCCACATATCAGCCGCCGAATAACACCGAGGATAAGTGGACCCGACGTTTTTAAGGTTGTGCAGTAATTCTTCATCTGCCTGGTTAGTTGTTGGAATTGAATACTGTGTTGTAAGAGTTTTGAACATATCTTCGAATGTTGAAGGTTTTGTCATCTCGTCGTGTAAAAAGTCTGTCATTTCAGGATGTGCGACTTCCAGTCCGACAGGGTTTGCTGATTTAGAAGACTCGTCTAAAGGCAAGGACTTGTCTGAGGTTGAAGACATGGTGGTATGTTGGTGTTTGAAGCTAATATTACGTGACCTGATAAGTATCGATTAAGAATATAAAGAGGATTCATGTCCTGTACCCAGGCCTCGTCTATAGAACCAAAAATGAAACCAGAACACGGCGGACCACGATCTAATCGTCTGCTGTTTTTCCTGTTCCTCATCCTCAACAGACATTAAAAAGAGATAACCACGGCAAGTATATCAACAGGCTGGTAAGGCTTCAATACATAAAATACATAAACACCTCTTAGATATCAAATGTGTTAAGAGTTAGGTAAAGAATTCAGACAGTGGATCACGTGATTGGGTCGACTTATAATATTTGACGTCGTGTTGTCTTGAATCGCTGTAGGGTCTTACTCGCTAAGTCTTCACGCAGTAAGGGATCCTTTATACCGTAACTATAGCTTGACTCTATCAGTTAAGTATAAGTAACAATTGGTGACAACTAAGAGGTTGATACTATGTTAATATAAAAGTAATTCGTTATAAAGTGAAAGGTACAAAAGGAAAAGAGGGGAACAAAGAAGATGTGTGAGATGGAAATACAAATGTAGAAATAGGATGGGCAATTCCTAGAACTACGCGATAGCAAAGTAGCGACGATCGACCGGAGGGCTATGACCTGAGATATACCACAGACTCAGTGACGCTGACAAGACACGAGCAGAGGGAATATCGCTACATGAGATAAGAAACGAGCAGTTGTTAAAGCGATCTCATCACAGTGATCGCAATTAGTGTCCAAACTGACGAGGAGAAATCCCAAATCCCAATGTCATTGAGTGAGTGCGAGCTAGGACTCGTCGGGTGCAGGCCGATATACCTTGAATCAAAGCTTCTTCGCCTAGGAAGTCTTTGGAGAGTAGACGGATATGTTATCTCAGTCATATAAGGTCAACCAACACGGACATCTGGAAGACTACAATAGATAGGATTATCCCCCAACAAGTATCCTTATATCCTTATATCCTTATATCCTTAGATGGGACATATAATTCTCATGATATTTTTGAGGTTCAAAAATCGACCTTAAACCTATCTAGCGTTTGTAATCGTAAACCGAATTTACTTTAGGTCCAACTCCCATGTCCATAGCTCTTAAACTGAAAAAGTTAGAGAAGGTCGAAAATCCCGTTTTTTGCACTTCTGGCGTTTTTGGGCCACTTTTGGCCTCTTTGGAGCCCTTTTACTCCAAAACAAGAACCTTGCCGCAGGTTTTGATCTAGGTAAGTTGTTTTCTTATCGTTTCTCTTTCAGGTGTATGTACGGGCATATACGAAATCCTTCCAACTTTTGAGTTGATACAACTTTAAGCTTTTTTTCAGACCGTTATCAAATGTTCCATTTTGATCATGTTCGCTTCCTCTATGTGGCGCGTGCATTCGAATTTTGTGGCGGTGCTACTACTCTACTACTACTACTACTACTACTACTACTACTACTACTACTACTACTACTACTACTAATTATAGTTGACAAGAAACTATATAAGCTGTGAACTGCGTGAAGATTTACTGCCCCCATTTAAGGACGGGTCTCCTATTGGGAGACGTATTTAGCGCTTTTCACGCATTCTTTAATACCCCTTTATACTATTATTTACTTTATTATTTAACTAAGATGACTGAACCCCAACAACTCAACAAAATGTTGCAGATGGTTTATCTGAAATGTAAGCCCAAAGAGGAAGACGGATCTGTTCCACACAGTCCAATTCAGATATGTATTTGATGGTCTCATCCGTCAAAAATTTATATAATCTTATGTCCCATCCCATGCTTAACTCGCATATATTATCATCTTCATCAAAGTGTTCGTTGTTTGTAAGGATGAAGGACTTCCAGTCCTCATAGTCAGCCCGGTCTTCATCTGACAATTTGGAAACTGACTCGACCTCCATCCGATTCACCATATCCACGAACTCATTTGCTTTCTCTTGTGTAGGCAACATCGCACATACAATGTAGCAATACTTCTTATGGGAATCCTCTGGCAATAACTCTCCGTCTTTAAAAAAGTATTGCGATCTTGTAAGGTCGTATCTTCTCGGATGGAGGAACGAATACTCGGTGAGTTCTTTGGCTCGGGCTTCGTATAACTGCCGGACGCATTTGGGGAACATGTATGATCTGTAGATTGCCATCATTGTAAACTCATTAAGTGGGAGTGTCTTCTGCTTGGGTTTATTCTTGTCCGATAGATTATTGGATACCGGATAAATAGGCGTCACCTCTTTACCTCTGTTATCTGTAAGCCACAAATCAGCTACCGAACAAGTTCGGGGATAAGTGGACCCAACGTTTTTAAGGTTGTGTAGTATTTCTTCATCAGCTTTGTTAGTTGTTGGAATTGAGTATTGTGTTGCCTTGAGAGTTTTGAAAAAATATTCGAATGTTGAAGGCTTTGTCATATCGTCGTGTAAAATGTCTGTCATTTCAGGAAGAGTATCTTCCTTTGCACTTTCTGCAACATCAAAAAGTGCGACAGGGTCTGCAGATTTTGTAGACTCGGTGGAAGTTGATGACTTACCTGAAGTTGATGACTTACCTGAAGTTAATAACTTACCTGAAGTTAATGACTTATCTGAAACTAATGTCTTACTTGAAGTTGATGAATTACCTGAAGTTGATGACTTTGGATCAAGATTTTCTAAATTGGGTGACAATTCTGAGATAGCACTGGACACATGGAATGCATCTAATGCTTCAGCGATATCTGATATAGCAGATGGTGATGATGGTTCTGGAATAGACATTATGCTTGTTGAAAGAGTAGTTAGAGGAAGAAGAGGAAGAATGACAAGAGAGTACAGGACAGCCTGGCGAGTTCAAATACCCCACTCCCCTATCCCCACCGATAACAGAACGAGAATAATTTGCCACCTTGTTCCGTCTCCGGTCTCCGCGATCTTTCGTGGTACCAATATTGTATCAATTATAAATATGTTAATTCCTGGTATTGAAATAAGAATGGTTCAAGTCCCTATTGCTCAAGGGGTAACAACTGAGGGATATAAACAATCTTTTAAGGAAAGTTTTAATTGCATTTATAATGATATCAAGGAACGCAAAAAGGAGGATAACTACATCGGCTCAATAATAAACTGTTCCTGGTGTATCAACAAAAAGAACGGTGCTTTTGATAACTCAGTGGATGGTATTTACAATCTTCTTAGGGAAGGTGCCTACGTTATTTGTGCTGCAGGTAACATAGATCACATCGAAGACGAATCCATTCTTATGCCACGGGATTTATGTTCTCCAATATGTTTCGATGCTGTTATATCAGTTGGTTCATCCGACAAAGATGATCGCATTTGCCCACACTCCATGTTTGGTAGCAAAGTGACAGTTTTTGCACCGGGTGAAAATATAATTGCTGGATATGATTCCCAAGGTGTCGGATTTACTGTTGAAGGTACATCTTACGCCGCTCCTCATGTAACAGCACTTGCTGCTTACCAGCTCTCAATTAAGAGAGATCAGGTCATATCCCCAAACCTGATGAGCCGTTTGATTATCGAAACATGCAACGAAGCACTTCGTGAGCCAAGTCATGTTTTGGAACCAACATACGATGGTACCATCTCCGTACCTAAGAAATTATCCGGAAGCAAATACACTGCTATAAAAAATAAGATCTTTGAATTTAACGACACAACAAAAAATATCGTGTCTACTGGTATTACTTTAATGTAGTACCTTTTTATATCTTATTTTTCTATATTCCTTATTCCTCGTATATAGACTTGTAACCTTTTCAACAGCAATTCGACATCAGAATTCATCCAGCAAACTTGCCATCGTACACAATAAGCAAAAGTGCGCATTTAGTAGCCGCGTGTTACGTAATCATCCATTACGTAAGCGAAGGAGAAATCGATTTCAAACTCGAATCTCGAATCGCTGAGCTTTTCCCACTGCTCACTTTACACTCACACAAATGGCTAACGGCAAGAGTGGAAAGATTGTTAAGTTCAAAGCACACAATCTACCCCCATCCCACCACTGCCAACACAGATGACAACGGTAGAAAACAACAGAAGCATGGGTCCAGACACCGCATTGGCTGCGCCTTCAGTAGAAGACCCCATTCTGAATGGTCACGTTGAAGCATCACCCGAACTATCTGCATCCGCAATGGCGGCAACATCTGCAGCAACATCGGTTCAACCGCCAGATATACCGCATATAACGATGAATATGACACCATTGAACGTTATTTTGGAACGCGTAGCATTAGACACGTTTAGCAGACTGAAAGAATACTTTAAATTCCTCGAATCAGGCACAGAAGCAGAAATCGTGAAGAAGAAACAGCTGTTGGAAATGTTAGTCATGTTTAGAGAGAACTTTGTCAGATTGTACGCTCTCTGCAAGTGGTCTAGGAACAATGAACAAATAAGCAGGTTGATTGACCTCTTTGTGTGGTTGAGAGACCAAAATCAAGAAATTTCAAATAATATTATGTCATTTGGTGCTATTAAATCTTCACTTATAAGTGCTAAAATGCCTGAGCCAGATCTATTGACCTCATTGGAAGTCTTGTTGAACGGTAGACCAAACTTGCCGACTTACACATTTATAGAGAAACCTCCACTGAACCCGAAATTTGTCCTAAAACTCTTACGCAATTTGAAAGTGGAATTATCAATTAAAATGTCATTACAAAAAAACCTTCCAAAACAATTCCACAATTTTAAGATCGAAAACGGTTGTGTCCTATTCAATGTTCCTCACCACTTTTCATGTTCGTTATCCATTCTTAACGACGACAAATTCCATCTCGTCGATTTCAACCTTGGATTCACATTGGTGGGTAATCAAATCACCAGTTCAACAGAGAAAGTCAACCCGAAAACACTCATTCTCATTCAAAAATATGCAAATAATATACTGAATACGACATCCAACGATACTCCATTATCCGAGCTTCATGATGTTCTTTACAACTACGCAATGACCACCAAAATATACCTTCTCCACAAGCAATTAATCAATATGAGAATGGGATTATGGAGAGGACATTTAACACATAACTACAATGCCGAATCATCATTAATCACAATCACATACTGGGTGCAAAGAAAATATGCCAAGCCATCGACCATCCAGATTGGCCTCTTTGACAACAACAAAAAGAACCTGACATTCAAATGGTTTAAAGATGGTGTGTTGACCGAAGATCAGAATTTGAATTTGTTTAATGAAAACGATGATTTGGACCTATTAAGACTCATCAACAACATCATCAACCACCATATCCAATCTATTATTCTTAATCTGAAACAGAGCTTGATCGATTCGGTCTCCGATGTGGATAAGTTGATCTCACTCTCTTCGAAATCGGATAAACTCATCTTCAAACTCTCACAATCTAAAAAATTGGTATACAGTATAGACTCATTAAGTGGATCATGTTATTTTGAAAACCCAAGCAATTACATGAACAGAAGTGCATTCAAGATCAATACTGGTAACAGTTTAGATTTTGTTGAAATTTTAAAACTGAAGATGATGATCCAAGAATCTGAGTTCTCGTCAATGATGAATGCTACAGGATGGGTTAATTTAAAATCCATCA
>JAJMLU010000356.1:0-18829 GCA_030569835.1 Pichia sp. NRRL Y-27261
AGGACGGGGGAGGGCGTTGGGGCGTGTTGGGGGACCTCTTGGGGCGTCTTGGGGGAGGATTTGTTGTCGGTGGAAGGTGGAGCGGGAAATTGGAAGTGGGAGATTGGGGAATTTGGGAAAAATGGCGGGCGGCGCTCGGCGGTTTGGGGGGAGGAAATTTGGGAGGAAATTTGTTAGCGGGAGGGAGAGGGTGGGATTTCCACTGAGGAGTGCGGAGGCTCGTGGAGTTGGAGCCGGTTTGTTGATGTTGCTCTGGCTGGCTGGTGTTACAGGTCTCTTCTTCCTGTACAGACGTCCTTCTTGTTGTTGTTACTGCACCACACACAACACACCACACACACCACACACACCACATTGCTATGACACACACACCCACGTCCTCCACGGCGTCGTCGCCGCCCTCGTCGCAGGCGTCCCCCGGCAAGACGGACAAGACGGGCAGGCTCGAGAGACAGCACACGGCCCCGAGCACACCGGCCTCTCCCGACGCTGCACCGGCCGCTCCGTCCGTGTTCACCATTGCCAGAGACTGGCTTGTCTACATCCCCAGCTGGCATACCACCACAGATACTACAACTGCAACTACTTCCTATACCTACCAGCGGGCCACATCTACCAACCTCGTGTTCCTCTGCGGCGGCCTGCTGCTGACGTCCAAGGCGTACCCCGAGGCCCTGCACGCCCGCCTGGGCGTGAAAGCGCCCGCCCTCCCGCTGCTCTGCATGGCCATGGTGCTCCCGCTCGTGCTCTTCTGCGTGTTTGAGGCCGCCTGGTGGTGGCAACAAGTCTCTCCGGGCCCCGTCATCGTGTGGGCGTATTTGTGGCTGCTGATGTTCTCCAACGCGCTCCGCGTGGGACTTGCCGACCCGGGAATCCTCCCCGCCGGCGTGCACGTGACCGACGACTGCCGCCTGGGGGACCCGCCGGAGTACGCGGCCTGGGCGGACCTCCCCCCGCACGGGTGGCCGGCCAAGTACTGCGAGAGCTGCCGGCTCTGGCGGCCGCCGCGGGCGTCGCACTGCTCCCGCTGCCGGGCCTGCGTGGGCGGGCTCGACCACCACTGTCCCTGGCTCGGCTGCTGCGTCGGCGAGCGCTCCTACACGCACTTCGTCGTCTTCCTAGCGGCGGCGGCGGCCACCCAGGGCTACCTCCTCGCAATGGCCTTCTACCGAGTGGGCCGCCACGGCCTTGAGGGGGCCCACTGGTCCCTCTTCCTAGGCATCTACGCCGCCCTCTGTCTCCCCTACACGCTGCTCCTCCTCGTCTTCCACATCGCCCTCGGGGCCGCCGGCATCACCACGAGAGAGTACTTCGCCATCGCCGGGGAGAGTGGTGGCGGGTGCGCCCACGTCTGCGCCACCTCGGTCTTCTCCCTGCAGCATTTCTCCCGCCAGTGGCTGAGGCGGCGCGGGCGGGCCCCCGTCGACTTCGCGGCCAAATCCCGCCCCGGCGACTCCCGCTTCGCTCCGCTCGCCGTCGGGGTGCTGGCATGAATTCCTGATCAGTTAGTTAAGGCGATGAAAATTTTATCTTGTCTCCGTCTTGCCCGCTGACCCCTGCTTCTTCTTCTTCCATTCGTCTGCTTCTATCCATTCCACAGCTACAACCACCCACCCCCACATGAGACAGTTTACATCCACACAGTCCTTCGACTACCCGTGGGAGTACGTC
Organism: Pichia sp. NRRL Y-27261; assembly: GCA_030569835.1. NCBI lineage: Eukaryota > Fungi > Ascomycota > Pichiomycetes > Pichiales > Pichiaceae > Pichia > Pichia sp. NRRL Y-27261. Next base: position 1,672 of record JAJMLU010000356.1, read on the forward strand.
ACCGCCGCCAACTGGCGCAAGTACCCCAACGAGGTCTCCACGCACGTCGTCGCCGTTGACGTGCTCAGAAGAGAGTTCGATCCTGCTACACAAATGCTCAAGTCCGAGAGATTAATCACCTGCAAGCAGCCCATCCCCGGCTGGCTCAAGTACTTCGTCGGCAACGCCGACACCTCCTACGTGAGAGAGGTCTCCATCGTCGACAGACTCGGCAAAACCCTGACCCTCCGGTCCGTCAACCTCACAATGGCAAAACTCCTCAAAGTCTACGAAACCGTCGTCTACACGCCTGACGCCCAGGACCCGCTCCACAAGACTACCTTCGCCCAGACGGCGCAGTTCAAGTCCAGCGCAGGGTGGGCCAGAGTCGAGTCCCAGGTCGAGTCCTGGGCAATCGACAGGTTCCAGCAGAACGCCTCAAAGGGGAAACTCGGCTTCGACTCCATCTTGAAGCTCGGCATGCTCGAAAACAACCCATTCACACAGACCATCGGCGAGTTGACATCCTCCGCGTCCCTCCTCATCGACGAGATCAACGAGAAAACAGCCTCCGTCATGACCGACATCAACAAAAAGACAGACGACATCCTCGGCGAAATCGACGAAAACACCACAAAGCTCCTCTCGGAAATCAAAGAGTGCATCGCATTCAAGGACATCAACGACATCTCACTCGACATCCTCAAGGAGATGTCCATCAAGACCGGCCACGCCCTGAACGAGCTCAACAAGACAACCAACTCCGTCATCTCCGAAGTCAACGAAATGGGCGACAATTTCATAAAGTCCGTCCAGTCTTCCTCTTCCAACACTCTCGTCGACCACGTCCAGGAAAAGACTTCCCTCATCCTGCAGGAGATCGACGCCAAGCAGAGAGAAGTCACCGACCACGTCTCCAACGAGACGAAAACCATCATGGAGGCCCTGAACAAGAAGACCACAGAACTGATCAACGACTTCACAACCTCCACCGAGGAAATCGTCAAGCCCGTGGCAGAAACAGGCAAGGGCTTCAAGGCACACCTCTCCGACATCCTCTTCAAAATCACACACCCCTTCTCCAAACCAAGTGACCACTGATCACTGATCCCCGCATAGATACATATATATATATATATAACGACACCGCTAACGACTGTATACGAATAGAGCATTGATAATACAACAACACTGTAACACCCCAAAACTCAATTGCTGAAGGGGCTCAGCGAATGGATTCATCAAAAAAGTCACGTGACAACGCCAAAAATCAGCAACTTTGGAAGCTCCTTGTGCGACGAGGGCTACAGCTACTGGGATAAAACTTGGCACAGTGTTAGGTATAGATGGCAATGGCTGGTTCTTATTTTTCAGGATTGACTTTAGAAGTACTTCAGCAGATATGGCAGAAACACGGGTTTATTCCATAGTTAAGAGCTCGAAAAGAACAATTGCAACTTTAGGCGTCAATTGTGACACGAGTTTTTCAGATAACAAAATGAAACTTTGCAAGGCTCTTCTCTTCGGTGGGTTATTCCTTATTCTGATTTTGCGAGGATTAGTTTGTTGGGTTCTGCCAAAGTTATTGAAGAGAATTAGACTATCTTTTTATAGACTCTTAAGATTCTTCGCATTGTTCTTTGGCATTAGCAATTAAGATTAGTTGATTGCTGACTGCTTGTAAATTTAATTTCATCAAATTGAGAAAGGGATGGTTGTGGATGAAATGAAATTCATTGTGATCTAATGTAGTGGTGTATATGTAATAAGCTCTTCTACCCATTAATTGAGTTTTCAAATCTATTAAGCCTAGACCTCCTTGTTGATGATCGCCGTACCAATCGATTCTGTTTTTGGCTAATTTGTGAGGTAACCGTTGAATGATAAGGTTTTTAATTTGTGCTTCAAAATTGATAAGTATATTTTCGGGAATTGGATCATGTTGATCGAAGAAATAGATAGTTGAGTATATACATATGTGTTAATCCCTATTATTCTTTGATATAATTGTAGATCTAAGAATAACATTTTCCTAGTTAGTTGTATTAATTCTGTTAATTTTGATTTCCAATCAATGGGTAACAAGGGAACTCCCAAATATTTTGGATTTTTACTGAAAGGCAATACTTGAATATTCCAGTGTTGAGCTTGGTTATTAATTGTTTGACAGTCATTGGTGTTGGTGTAGATGATGGATTTCTCGTGGTTAAGAGTGAGGTTGTAACCCTGTTACTAACGACACACCCACCCGTGCACCAGTACCAGCCGTGCCCAATGCGGAAACACGGTTAATTCCAACACGCACGGCTCATTTCGCCCTACCACTGCTGCGTTGTCGCTGGCTCGTTTCTGCAACATCTAACATCCACAACACCTCCTTAAACTCCACAACCACTCCCCATCACGGCTATCCCAACTACGCCTCCAGTCTCTCTACTTTCCCCTCCTTACACACACTAATCACCCTTCAATGTCCTATGCCGGACACCCGTGCACCGCAGCCCGCCCTCTCCGCGCGTCGCCAAGCAACCGCCGGCGCTGTTTACCTTTTGCCCAATCAGGCAGGAAGCCCCAGACCCGTTTGTTGTTTTCACAAACCCCCCATTTTCGCTTTTTTCTATTTTTCTCCAGCTCCGGTGAAACACTTGACACCACAAGAGCAACTCAGCTATTAGTCTCTCTTTTCGCAACGAGTAAACAAACAAGCCTTTACACTTTCTACTGCTCATCCTTCCCGTTTCTTCTACCCTTTATTTCTTCCCTCCCTCTCCACACAACACATGCCTCCCTCAACAGCTGACGAGAACGTCCCGCTGATGGCTTCGGATTCAAACGCCTCGACTCCAATGCAGAGTCCTGCCAAGTCAATCAAGTCCAACCTCTCCGCAAAGGACATCTTCAGAATCGCAAACCAATCAGTCGACGAATTCCTCAACGAAATCGAATCCAAAAATCACGTCTCGGATATCAGTTTACCAGAACTACACATCCCTAATTCCCCAGTCACAGAACCATTGCACGTCGAAAAGAACTTGCTGGACAGCTTGGACAACCAAGACGACGATCTCTCCCTCGACGAGGATATCACGCCAATGGAAATCACCCATAAATTGAACGGCCCAAAACCACAAACTCAATCTCCTTCAAAATCCTCCATCAAATCTCCATCAAAATCCAACAAATCTTCCCCATCCAAATCCCCAAAGAAGGTCCAAATAGACTCCTCTCCAATCAGAATCCACAACTACGAAGTCGAAAAGGAATCTTCCGACGTCGACGCTGATGAAGAATCCGACGATTCAATCGAATCACTCCAACCAACTCCCAACTGGTCAAAAATCACCATCAAACCATACGATAAACAACACACAGATAATCTATTGACTAAACTAGCTGCCTTGCCTGCTAAACCATTACCACAAATCGTTCCTTCCAAATCTGACCTCTCCATCAAATCAATGCCAAACCTCGACTTCTTGGATTTGGATAGTGACGATTCAACAGATTTGAACATTCCTCAATCCTCTTCAGCAACTCGTATCTCTGCACCATCAAGAGTCCTCTCTGCATCCTCAATCAACCAATTCCATTACGATCACGATCATTACATGCAAGACCTGCACAGTGGTAAACTAGTCGAGTCAAAGGATATTAAAGCAAACCAAACTGAAACCCAAAACTTGAAGAAAGATCTTGTCGAATCAAATGCTGTTCCAATCGCTCAAGCTTTGAGAAACAATTTGTTAGATGGTTTCCAAAATGATAAAGGCCTCGATCGCCAAGATTCAATCAGATCAGAAATGAGCATATCTGCTGCTGATTGTTTGCTAGAAACCAAACATCTCAATTCTTCTTTAGAAAACGTTTCTGCTCCACAACAAAATGATTTCGTCAAGTTCAACAGAAATGAAGATTTATCCAATGATGAATCAGATGAATCAGATGAGAATGCAAACACGACCGTCACTTCACTGAACAATCCAAAGAGTAGAAGTCCAGCATACGAATCTCACACATCTTCACCACTCGCAGTCGTTGGTAATGTCATCGGTGCCCTCGTTTCCGGTATAGGTCCAGATCCTGCAGCTGATGATGATTTACAACAGGATGGTACAACATTGAGAAAAATCAGTCTGAGAAATGTATCTGCTCAAAGTATCGCTACTACAATCACCGATTCCGGCTTCTTCTCTGCCTCCGAAGGTTTAGATTTGAGTATTCAACAACAAACACAGACTGATGAAGAAGATAATAGTAGTGCCTATGATGATGATAATTCCTCCATCACCGAACAACATGCCAAGATTAACCCAGATGAAACCATTGATACCGTAGTCGTCACTCCAACAAGAGAAGATTTCGAAGAAATTCCAGCAATCCCATCATCTGTCTCTTCAAAGACTATCAGTGAAGAAACTGTCAAGGCAGAAGAAGAAGAACAAGAAACTCCTGAATCAACTAACACCAGTTTTGCATCTGATGATTTCGTTTTACATGTCCCATTCGAAGATGATATTTTCGATACCGAATTCGACGAATACAATAAGAACATGCAATCGAGAACTGTTTCAAGTGTCAGTTCTAACAGTTCTGGTTCTAAATCTCGTGTTGTTAGTATCGAACGTGCCGAACGTAATGAGATGTTAGATATCTGGTCCAAGCAAAGAACATTCAATTTACCATTTAGAAAACATACAGAATTCGATAGTATTAGTGCTCCAATCACATCATATATCGTCAATGGTACTCATCCAAAGGCCATTAAGGTGTTAGATAATGTCATTCCGAAACAAAGGGTTTCTTCAGATCAATATTCTCCATCGACTTGGGTCTATCGTAAATTGGAAGTGTTACCAAATGGTGTTAATAAGAAACTCATCACTTCGAATGGTACAGACTTTTCCAATTTATCAAGGGAATTGATTGCTTCTCCTCCACGTGTTATTGAAAACGTCGTTGTTGAACAAAAGGATGTGCAACCAGAAGAACCAGTTGAAGCAGAAGAGGAAGACGATGGTGAAGATGTTAATAACTTGTCTGGTACTAGTGTTGTCCAACATGGGACCGAGTCGATCATGATGTTAAATAACCAACACAATACCTTTGTCACTATGAATCTCAGTATGGAATCCAACAATGAAGATTCGACCACTCAATTGGACAATTCGATGCTCAACGACATCAAGAACTGGGATCCTGATCATTCTTTGGCTGATAAATCTAGAATCACGTTCAGTGACAGTTTCAAGGCTCACAATCCAAGACAAGATAGTATCGATATTCTCAAGCAAGTTTGGAATGATAATAAGAGTACAGAACAATTCGGTTTGAATTTGACACATTCGGATACTTTCGAACGTATGGATGGTAAGAACATCGAGAAGTTTTTGAACAACAAGAGATTACACAGTGACGAATATCATGTTAAGCAACAAGGTGCAGCTTCTAAAGCTCAAATTCAAAATGAATTCTTCAATCCTCCAGAACAAAGGGCTTTTGTATATCAACAGTCAGGTAATGAGAGTTATTCTAAGCTGGTCCCAGATTTGGGTATTGCCGACATTGAGAGTTTTGATAATCAAATGGATGGTGGTAATTCTGGATTTGAATTTGATTTAGGTGAAGATGAAGACGATGAGAATTCTGAGATTGTTACGATTACTTCTGGTAGACTAACCGATTTATCATATCCTATCAACAACGCCATGGAGCCACCAAAGAGTCCTGTCTCTCCAGCAAGACAAAAGATGGTTGAGAAGTTTGAAGAACAGATGAGACAGAAGAGAGAACAATTGGCACATAAGCAACTGCAAGTGAACCTTCAACATAAACTGCATGAAGAAGCTCAAATCATGCAAGCTTTCTATCCTCCTGTTCAACCATCCACTTCTGTTTCTTCCTCTCCGCTCAAGAAGTATCATGATATCGGTGTTGAAAACACTAACGGTGGTAATGTTAGAAAGACTAGAATCCATTCTGTTAATGAAGATAGTTTAGATAACATCTATGAAGATTTCGATAATTCACCAACCAAGATTGCATTTGATGATTCCAAAGTGAATGTTCTAGAGAGCCCAGAAAGGGGTGTCAGCAATACTGTCATGTCACAGAATCCATTTGAATCGCCAAAGATCAAGAGTATGGTTGCTAATGATGCTAATATTTTCAAAGGTGTTGGTAAGGTTGTTGCACCAGATACACAATCGTTCAATCCATTTGAAGATACTACGTCTGCTAATTTTGAAAAGGTTCCTACAAACATCACTGCTGCTACTGCAACTACTGCTACACCTGCTACACCAAAGATAACTGCACAACCAAAGATTCAACCTGTTGTTAATTCTAATGTTGGTAAGACGTTAGTTGATGGTGAACAAGGTCGGTTATTTTTGAAGCTTCAAGATATTAGTGGGCTGAAGTTACCTGACTTGAAGAAGAGAAATGCGCAATTCCAACTTGTTTTGGATAACGGTATTCATTGTATTAAGACTGATTTTGTCGATGTTGGTAATAAGACGAATATTTCATTAGGTAAAGAATTCGAATTGGTTGTTGCTGATAAGCTGAACATCATCATCACGCTCAAGTTGAAGTACGATAAGCCACAGCCTAAGACCATCGAAGTTGCTGAAGAGCAGAAGGTAAAGAGCAAGTCTGTCATGGGTAGAATGATGGGTAAGAAGGAGACTAAGGTTGTTAAGAAGAAGATTGTGCAACCTGCTGAAGAAGATACTTTAGCATCTTACATTTCCAGTGATGGTTCGTTCTCCAAGTTGAAAATCGACTTCGATGAATACAAGACTCAGATCTATGCTAAGCCAAGTACGTATTCGTTAACTTGTTTTAACGAATGGAAGACTACGAAGAGTGAGAAGGGTATCGTTAAGAATTACAAGCCTATTCCTATTTGTACGTTGAATATGAAGATGATGTTCATTCCTCGTGGCAACGAGCATGAGGTGTTACCTATCAGTATCGGCAATGCGATTGCACAATTGAAGCAAGCGAAGAAGGTCCACGATGTTAAGAATGAAGGGTACATGTCGCAAGAAGGTGGAGATGTTGAAATGTGGACCAAGAGACTCTATAAGTTAGACAACTATGACTTGTTTGCGTACAACATCAGCAACAACAAGTTGAAGGCGAAGATCAATTTGAAGAAGGTTGTTGAGGTTTCATCTCCTGACAAGAGCAGTGTCAGTGATGACAGTGATGGACCTAATACCACGGTTAAGAGTAAGCGTTATTTCAGTGATGCTGATGGAATGATTTTGAACAATGGATTCCGGATCAGGTTCTCTAACAACGAGACTATCAGTTTCGGCTGTGATAACCGTGCTGAGAGAGACCAGTGGATGAGTTGTATCGAGGAGTTGATTGTGATGAAGAGGTTCCAGAAGCAGCCATGGTTGAAGACGATGATGGAGGCCATGAAAGACATTCCCGTGAACAGCATGATTGTGTGATTGGCTGGAATCGTGTGATTAATAATACTATAATAACTGTACAGACAATGTGTAATACTATTTAGCAACCTTAATGTAAAGACACCAAACATTCGACACGCACGCACATACAATGGCAACGGCAACGGGGCGAATGGGGGCGGGAGAAGTGATACGACGTGTGTCAAGTGTTATCAACCTGGAGTTTCCGCATTGGGCCGTCCGGCGATTTCTGGGACGACCTCCTTCCCTTTTGGGCGCCCGCGTAGACGTCCGGCCGGCCGCGGCACGCCGGTTTTCGCATGAACCGGCGCCGGATGGCCCAATGCGGAAGGAGCAGCTGATAAGGCCGTGGGGAGCTTTCGATAACGCTGCTGACACGGGGAAGTGTTGCCACGGCATATAAAAAGAGGTGGTTGCCTTCCTCTGGTGATGTTGTTGTTGTTATCTCTGCCCTGCTGCTGTGTCTTGTGACTGCTACTCACTCCATCCCACAACCAAGAACAACCACAACCAATACTATTACTATTACTATTACTATTACTATTACTATTACTATTACTATTACTATTACTATCAACAATGACCATCACTAAATTACTCGTCACTCCATTGCCAGACCAAAAGCTCGGTGCTACAATCACCATGCCAGACTACACCAACGATCCATCCAAGTTAAACGACGATGATTTCGCCACTTTGAAGTCTGCATTGCTCACCAACTCCGTCTTGGTCATTCCAAACCAAGAAGGCTTGACCCCAGAATCCCAACACGCCCTCAATGTCAGATTCGACCCATCTTCCGCCACCAATTACGGTCACAAGGAGGAATTGTTCCATTCCACCAAGTCTATTTTAGCCAAGGACGGTAAGTGTGTTCCTAGACGTCCAGAAGTCATGATGGTTGGTAACGGTGACTTTGAAGCCGGCCACGAAGGCATGAAGGAGTTCACCTTAGAACACCCAACCCACAAGACATTCCACAAGTCCTTATTATCCGAAGAAGAATTATCCAAGAACCAAACAAGATTCTACAGATGGCACATCGATGCTGCATTATACGAATTATCCCCACCTGTCGTCACCACTTTATTAGGTTTGATTGTCCCTCCAAGTGAAGAAAGACAAACCATCATTTACGAAGACACCAACGAATCCATCGATATCGCTAAGGGTGCAACCGCTTTCGCTTCCGGTAAGGTTGCTTTTGAATTATTATCTGATGAAGACAAGGAAAAGGCTTTAAACACTACTGTCGTCTATGCCCCACACCCATACATCTACATCAACGACTGTAAGGCCACCTCTGACGGTTTGACCATTCTCTCTGAAGAACCAGGTAAAGAAGCTCCACTTGACTCCTTGCCAGAATGGGAAGACTCTAAGATCAAGAGATTACCATTAGTTTGGACTAACCCAGAAACCGGTAACCACCACTTACAAGTCCACGGTTGTTGTGTCTACCAATTGGTGGACAACAAAACCGGCAAGGTTTTCGCCGAATTGAAGGAAGCTAGAGAAACCGTTCAAAAGATGATGAGACCTGCAATTGGTCCTGATAACGTTTACTGCCATCCATGGAAGCAAGGTGATCTTTGTATCTTCCACAACAGAGGTGTCATCCACTCCGTCACTGGTGAATTGGACCCATCAGAAAAGAGATTGATGCACCAATGTAACATTGCCAGTGGTTCCGACCCAATGGTTGTTATCAACTAAACCATCACAACGAAAACAAGAATTGTGCAGGTCAACAATTGGAATTATTAAGGTGTTACGATTTGGATTTTTATATAATGTGTGTTTTTCTCTTCTTTTTATAGCTTTTTATCTTTAGTGTTTATTTGAATTTAAAAAAAAACAATCGATTACAAATTTAACGAGTAAAATTATTACAAAATTTTTGATGATAAACTATACTATACTATACACAAACGTCAACGTCTTCTTCTACTTTTACCTTTTTCCTTTTCGCCTCTGTCTTTGTACTTCTGGTTGTTGCCTCCGTTCACACCCTTTTCAATATCCTTGTCTGCCTGATCTCTAACATCCCTTAATGTAGATGGAATATGCGGAAGTTTAGAATTCATCGGTTCAGGTGTATTCGACGTCGTCCTGGAATTCAGGTTTGGGATGTTCGGTATGCTTGGAATATTACCAGATCCTCCTGCACCTCCGGTGGTACTCGACGTCGTGGAATTGTTGGATATCGTTTGTGTTGGTGGCATACCTGACATATTTGGCATACCGTTCATATTTGGCATTCCATTCATGTTTGGCATCCCCATGTTTGGTATGCCCATACCGCCCATGTTCGGCATCGCCATAAAGTTAGGCATACCTGGCATACCTGGCATACCCATCATGAAAGGAGGTGGCATCGACGAATTGTTATTCGAACCCATCTGTCCAAGTGATGGAGGTATTGAACCAGATGATAATAGTTCACTCATTAACTTTGCTGGATTGAAATCGTTTCTCACCTTCTCGTTTTTAGCACAGTATGCTCTCCAGCTGATTTCGTCGAATCCGAAATTGAAATAATCAGATATATCGGCACCTGGTAATCTCCATGGTTTATCCTTTAATTCATCTAATGAAAGTTGTGTAATCGGTATATCATTGTAAATTCCAACCTTGTTGATGTCTAAACCATTGGTGGTCGTCAGTATTGGAACGGTGGTTATCTGTATCGTATTAGGTATGTTAGCCGTTGGTGTTGTTGTGTCTGGAACTTCAGATGATGCAACGACTTCACCATTTAAAACTTTCAATTGTGTAGCTGGTATATTATTAACTTTCGATTCAGTTGAACCAATGATGAATTCAACATCTGAATCTGAGTCGTCGGAATCTTCGTATTCCTCTTCTTCGTCATCTCCTGCATCGTATTCTTCTTCCGCTGGCTGGTCTTCTTCAATTGCTTCGGATTTACTGACATCTGTTGTTGGTTCTATACTTGCTTTTAGATCAGAAACTGCGGCAGTGCTCCCGCTGGTCTCCTTGTTCTCTGTGTCAGAGCCGTATAAGAACGCATCGTCGTCGTCGTCCATTGTCGCTGGCTGGGGTCTGTGTGGCCTTCGATGGTGTGCAATGAATGCCATTCCAGTAGTATTACAAATTACAACATGAAATTCATGAAACAATTTGCCTGTATATAGAAGACGGCCACTGCGAACCTCCCAACGACAGAATCCAATGTCGCACCCCCTCCGTCGGTCACGTGCTTAGAGCGAGGGTTTGCGAGCCCTTTTTGCCCGCACCCCTCGAGGAGCGACGCAAAAATGCGAGTCACACTCCTCGCCCTCTCAGCGGCCTGGGCAGCTCCCCTCAGCGAACGCTCCTCTCCCGCACCGCAGCTCTGGCGAGTCTCCTACCTAAAACTTTTCAGTGTTCTACTCAATAACTGTGTGCAATACTAGCAATCATAAGTGTGAAGTTACTGTCTTTTTTGAAAGATTATACCATAAATCAACTAGCAAAAAATGTACGTACAGCACATATACAGCAAGATGCCAGAGAACACTGAGAAGAGCCGTTAATGAAGACACAGAATTACAGAAGTTGAAGTAAAAGTGAAAATGTGCATAGGCCACTAGAAATGAAGAATAAAACCAAGAATGAATGAACATAGAGCACCGTTATACAAGACTACCGTTTGATTAGAACTACAGAGTACGATTATGATGAATTGCAGCATTATTGAACAACTACAACTGAACGTGAATATTATTTAGAGAAACAAGAAAACATTATATGCATTACTTTGAATAGAACTGCAGTCGATTATAGAATATACAGCAATAGCACAGTCACACAAGCAACAGCAGCATTATTATTGAATAATCATATTATGAACTATGATGAATACACATGGACAACCTCTCTCAGTGAACTGACACATCTTAAGAAAAACCAAGACACTATTAAACCATGAACAAATACTAACATATCCTTTATCCCGACTCTCCATATTACATTAATACAGGTCTAAGAGAACAAAGAAGGTCGGAATCACCGGTAAGTACGGTATCAGATATGGTTCTTCATTAAGAAGACAATGTAAGAAGTTAGAAATCCAACAACACGCTAGATACGACTGTTCTTTCTGTGGTAAGAAGGCTGTCAAGAGAGATGCTACTGGTATCTGGACTTGTAAGTCTTGTAAGAAGTCTGTCGCTGGTGGTGCTTACACTGTCTCTACCGCTGCTGCTGCAACTATCAGATCTACCATCAGACGTTTAAGAGAATTAGCTGAAGCTTAAGCTTCTTCTATTAAATTATATACTTTTATAATCTATTAATAAATCTCTACTATCTGTTGTACTAAATAGTTCAAAATCAGTATCACTTCGATATTTTCAACGTAATAAAAATCGAATATTAAATCAACTTGTAATTGTGCATTCACTATCAATTACCCTTAAATTTATCAGTAAACTACTTTACTTAATTATTAATTATGTTGTAGAATCAATCTACTACTCTACATCTATTTTGATTCTGGGCATCGATCTCTTGGTGATTGTGCTATTAAAAAGTAGAGTTCAAAAAGTAAAACTTACTTAACACCAAACCCTTTGCTTAAAAATATTTCGGAGGAGTGGAGCATGCGGGGTTTGAACCCGCGACCATCGCGTGTCTTGAAACGGTGAAGTGACGTAGGCATAGACGTCAAAATACGACTATAAGCACGATGCTCTAAACCTCTGAGCTAATGCACCTCTCAAAGCAATTTTTTGATCCCAGTTAAAGCGCCTCTCCGCTGCCCAGCTTACGTCAGCCGTCCCAAAACGGCTAAAGGTAAACATAGAAAGGAAATTTTACGTAAGCTCGACACGATTGTTTCTATTTTGGGAAGAAAGGCATGTTAGCAGAAATAAGAAGCCAGAGCTTACGTAAATCGACACGAAACCTTTAATCTACAGATTCCCCCCATTCCAGCTAGAATGACTACATTTCAGTGGTACCACTGTCTTTATCCAACCCAATTGCACCTACTACTGCTTCCCCCATCCTTATACCCTCCGTTTGAGCTGACCAATGCTGTCAAAACGCTGCAAGCCCACAGAAAGCCTCTAGCCCCGGTCAAGCCTTCACGGCGAGGAACGAGCTCACACTATAGACCGCGAGCTCGAGTTTGGCAGTGGACGCTCACCGCTGAGAGATCGATGCGAATTTTGGGATCAACATGAACGGTGAACTTGATTGGAAACTAAAAATACACACCTTTCCTGACTGTTTCATCGTGTTCATGCTGGCCAGATCCAATCCCCACACACTCCTTATATATTACAGATACCACCGTCGACATGAAGAAGGCTCAACTGAGGGCCAACTTGCTTGATGAAGCCTCCCCCTTTGTGAGTGCTCCAAAGAACCCTCCTTCCCATCCGAAATATCAACAAAACCAAGGTTATCCACCGCAAAACATGCCATATCCACCACAGCAGCAACAAAACTACCCACCTCCTCAACAACAGCAGTATCATCCAGATAACTATAGTGGCAATCACAATGGATATCAACAACAAAGACCTCCTCAAAACTACAATCAACCCCCACCTCCACCTCAACAATCTCAGCCACACCTGCTGCATCCACCTTCTAACAACCAAAACTACGGTTATGATCAACAACACCAACAACAACAACACAGACCAAGAAACCGTTCTCATTCTTCCTATCCACCACCTACTTCAAATGGCGGTTACCAAGGACAAGGCCAGGGACAAGGCCAAGGAGGTTATGATCAGCAATATCAAGATCAGCAACAGAGAGGTGCTCACAATGGTCCATACCAACAACAACAGAACCACCAGGAGTATAATGAACCATACCAACAGCAGCAACAACAACAACAGTATAATCAACCGCCACCCGAACAACAATACATTCAACCACCAACCCAACAACAATATCAACAACCTTCTCAACAAATGCCAAAACAACAACAACGTTCTCAGAGTCATTCGTATAACCAATTGGCATCACAACCTGTTCCCCAACCAAGATCCCAATCTCAAACATATACTCAATACAGACAAGAAGAAGTTTCTCCTCAAAAGGAACCATTGCGTGCCAATAGACAAGTTTTCTCATTAGATGATGATTCTGATGATGATGTCTATAGCAACAGCAATGCACTGTACGGTACTGATAATACAATCACTAAAACAAGAACGAGATCCAGATCTAGAACAAAGTCCATTTCAAGTCCATCTAAAAGTAGAAATGCAAGTATAGTGAATGCCAATTCTGCAGATAGTGATGTTCCTGTCACTTCTTTCAATATGAATGGAAGTAATCACAGCCAAAGCGCACTTGAACAAGACAAGATCCAACAATTAGAAGAAAAGATCCAACGTTTGGAACGTGTGTTGGCATTGCAAGATTTGGAAAGTAAGACGACTGAACCTGTACCACAAGCTGTTCCTCAACCAGTTGCCCAACCTGTTCAACAAGTGCAACCAGTGCAGCAAGTTCAACCTGTTCAAACAACCATACCTACTCCTCCACCAATTACAGTTACACAACCTATTGCTATACCGTCTTCATTCCAGACAACAGGTGCTCCACCATTACCACCACCTCCTCCACCTGAAAAGAAATCACTACTGAACAGTCCTAAAGCCAATCTGTTTTTATCTGGTATTGATCATAATAAAGCATCGGATGAATTACGTCTGAGTGCATCTTCTTTGATACCCACTGAGAAATCATTATCTGATCATTCAGATGGTGAAGACCATAGTTATGATTTCAATGACGAAGAGCCACCCCCATCTTATGAAGAGCTTGAAAATTCAGGCAGTTTAACATATTCTCAATCTATCTACAGAACTGGTTTTGAAAAGGCAGGTTATCAAATGGACCATGTTGTTACTCCGACGAATACTACACACCCCTTGCTGAGTGGATCTGCTGCTGCAGGTAGTGCCAATACTAGTAAGATTACTAGAGAATTGATGTCAAAGAGAAAGATTCCATCTCAAATCACTGATGATATGTTTGAAAAGGCTGCACTTAAAGCATCATTGAGCACAATTCCAACGTTAGCATCTGAAATCACACCTAAATCTACGACTGTTCAAGCACTAATTAAGACATCAATCCAAGCTCCACAGCAAGCACCTACATTATCACAAGTCCCGCCACCAATTCCTGTTCAAACGACAATCCCACCACAACCACAACCGATCCAAGCAGAATTGAGACAACCAACTTCGAATAGTACTATTATGACCAACAACAGACTTGAGAATTCCCAATCTGCCATGAATCATAAACAATCTAGATCTACTATGGATTCTTCATTATACACACCAAAGGCTACGAATTCTGATGGTATCAATGTTATCAAATACTCTACTGATTTATCATATGAAACATTACCAAATGGAGTGATCAAACCTATTTTACCATCCCAATCGAAGGAATCTACTGAGGAAACGATTGCAAGATTCAGAAAGACGAGAGACCAAGCGTTGTCCGATTACAGACAGTTCACACCTAAAGTTCAATTTTACTGGGCTATATTGTTAGTTGAGACGATCAGTAAGTCTGAAGTTTTATCGAAGATGACGATCGACGGTAAGTTGAGAAAGACTCCTATTTCCTACAAGAAGCTGAAGAAGCAAAGACTGATGTTTTTGACGACTGCTATCAAAGTGTTAGAAAAGCTGATCCAGATTGCACCTAATGATACCAGGGCTAGACTTTATCTAGGTGATATTTACTCTGGTGGTATCCATCCTGGTTTGATCGAACGTGATGAGAAATTAGGATACCAATTGTTCTACGATGCTGCTACGAAACAAAATGATCCTGTTGCATGTTATAGAATTGCGTGTTGTTTAGAGTCCGGTGTTGGATGCAAACAAGATATCAATAAGAGTATTATCTTTTTCGAACGTGGAGCTACACTTGGCGATCCATCGTCGATGTGTCAATTAGGTATGATGCATTTTGCCGGTGTCAATGGCTGTATCCAAGACATTTCCCTCTCCATTGCGTATCATAAGCAAGCGTACGAGACATTGAGATCACGTACGGTGATGGGATTCGATCCATTGGTTTCATCGAGATCATTCCAGGATGCGAGAGGTGCATTGTACACACTAGCCAAATTACACCAAACCGATCGTCAAATTCTCTGCTTGACAGATAACAACGATATCAAGACATGTAAGACGATCGAGGAGCTGAAGATGGCCAATGTGTGGTGCAATTCTAGCAAGTCATTGAAGTATTACCTCGAGGCTGGTAAATTAGGACACAATGAATCGCAGGCATGTTTAGGATACTACTACTCACAAGGTTTCTTCCCCACACATTTGTTCAAGTCTGACAAGGAGGCGAATAACGGTAAGCCCGATGCACTTGATCCAAGAAAGTCTATTTACTGGTTCAGTAAGGCCGCTGCTGATGGACACACGTATGCAGCATTAGGATTGGCGAGATGGTACGGCTCTGGAGCTGTTGATTCTGAGGGCAAGGTTATCTTAAAGCGGGATGAACAACAGGCGTTTTTGTGGGGTCGTAAAGCTGCTGATGCTGGAGAATTGAGTGAAGCTGAATTCATGATTGGTATTTGCTTTGAGCAAGGGTTTGGAGTTGAAAAGAACCAGATCATGGCTGTTAACTATTTCGAGCGCAGTGCTAGAAAGGGATACAAAAAGGCCATTAATAAGATGAAGACATTGAAGAGATGATTATGCATTACGTTTTGTACCATTTAAATGAAATTTTTTGTTAAGTTTTATAAATAATAATAAATAATAAGTGTAAAGAATTAGAAATAAACAAGATTTTTTTTGTAGCCTCAAACTCTATAAACTTATGGGTTAGCCTTGACGAAATCAACACCCTTCTTGATGTTCTTGACTAAAGTTTCCTTAGCAACCTTAACCATTTCTTCTTCAGCGGTGGAAAGAGTACCTAATGGGTGAACTTCCTTGACACCTTCTGGGCCTAAAGTGACTCTGGAGGAGAAGAAGTCGACACCTTCGGACTTGAATAATGGGGAGTCAATGAAGGTTGGTTCAGAGATATCAGCTTCACCAGCTAAACCCTTTAAGACGGAACCAGCCATTCTTGCACCAGCTTGGGCCATAGATAAGGTAGCAGAACCTGCACCACCCTTAGCTTGGACGACTTCATCACCACCGAATTGGATTCTGTGGACTAAAGCGTCGTATTGTTCCTTTGGTAAGTCCTTGTGCTTAGTTTGGGATAATAATGGAACAATGGTAACACCAGAGTGACCACCGACAACGGTGACGACTTCGGTAGTTGGGTCAGTACCGACGACTTCGGATAAGAATCTGGAAGATCTAAGGACATCTAAAGTGGTGACACCGAATAACTTCTTTGGGTTGTAAACACCTTTTTCTCTTAAAACTTCAGCAACGATTGGGACGGTAGAGTTAACTGGGTTAGAGATGATCAATAAAGCAGCGTTTGGAGCGTTGACAGCAGCAGACTTAGCTAAGTCTCTGACGATGGAAGCGTTGGTATTGAATAAATCATCTCTAGTCATACCTGGCTTTCTTGGGACACCAGCTGGGATAAGAACGACATCAGCATCCTTAAGAGCCTTTGCTAAACCATCGTTTTCTGGACCGAAACCTTCAACGGTAGAGTTGGTTGGGATGTGGGAAAGATCGGTAGCGACACCCTTACCTAATCTTAAATCGTATAAAGCTAAGTTGGTAACCTTAGTGTTTAACTTC
>JAJMLU010000359.1:9265-30268 GCA_030569835.1 Pichia sp. NRRL Y-27261
TGGATATCAAGAGGCTTTAATCAATCAATTGAGTGACTGATTTAAGCTTCGTGCTTTTCCAAGTATTCGTTTTCCTTTCTCTTCAAGTAGTCAGCCTTTTCGAGTTCGTATCTCTTCTTGTCAGCTTCGGCCTTGTTTTCGTAAGGTTCTCTCTTTTCAGCGTTCATGGACTTCCACTTTTCACCGAGGAGCTTACCGATTTGACCGAAGGCGATACCTGGGTTTTCAGCTCTGACAACGTCACGTTGAGCGTTGGCGAAGAACATGTAAGCGGATAAAGCACGCTTTGGAGCATTTGGGTCCTTCTTCTTTCTGGTTCTTTCCTTCTTTGGAGGCATGTTGTCTGTTGTGTGTGGTTGGTTGGAGGAGGGGAGGAAAAGGGAAATGTTAGTAACGAAACGGGGAGGAGGCAGAGGAAGAGATAAAGAGATAAAGAGATAAAGAGAGAGAGTGGCAGGGGAAAGAGAAGGAAAGGGCCAGTAGATAAACAAGTGGCAGGGGCAGTGGCAGAGCGTAGGGTGCACCCTTGGAGTGTAAACAACCCAGTAGCACTATAAGCCAATAAACGCGTCCGGCTAGCAGTGTGGGGGCCTCCCACAGTAAACTTCTGCCCGCGTGCGATAAAAACTGGCACGCTGGAGCTCTCTCTGTTTTTCTCTTAGCAGCGGGAGCACCATTTGTATGGGGCAAACAGCGTCTGCTCTTTTTGTGTGGACAGGTGCCGGCACCTGGCAGACACCACAGAGCCTCCTGCACAGTCGTTAACATGGACACCGTCTTGGGGGAGATGGACAGTAGATACTAGACATTGGTGCTAGAGAGTGCTATCAGTCACCACCCAGACTGTGTCCCCGTAATTGCATCTGTCGACGCCCCCGATACCCCCACATCCACACCCACACCCGTAGCCCAATCACGTAGCTAGAACCCCCGACAGGTGGCCTTCCCAGCAGAGAACGTCTCCTGGGGACTCAATTGCATCTCTGCAGGGGATTGCAGGTGCTGGAGTGTCCGGGAGGCCGTCCTCGTGGCAAGACACGTCGGCGTGGTGGTTCTTATCAGTAGTGATCCGTGGTGTGTGGTTCTGTGGAGCAGAGTGGAGTGGAAGGAGTCGGTGGCAAAGGCAAAGACAGCAATGTCTGTGGCCAGGGAGGAGAGGAAGGGAGGGGGAATAGAGGCCTCCTAGGGTGTGTGGTGCATGTGTGTGAGTGATGTACTTACCTTGTGTGTGTTTGTGTGGTGTTGGGGTGAGAGAGAGTGTAGCGCAGAGCAGCTAGCACACAGTGTGGAGTGTATAGTGTGAAGAGCACACACAGTTAACAGAGAGAGAGAGACACTGTGGGAGCCAGAGACAGTGAGTGGCTGTCCAGGCGGGGCGCCCACTGTGGGAAATCGTGTTGTACAAAGTGGTGAGGTTTTTGTTGAGGCGATTGTGGGCCGCGTCGATCGACGCGGCCTCTGCCGACCGCCGCTTCTTTCGTCGAATTGAATGCTCAGCTGGTTGGACTGTAAACAAGCCATAAACCATGCACAACACCGTACCTGGCCTTCTCCTTATCACAACAGAACCACCTCCACACACACAACATACCACCCATAACCACCACAGAAATGTCCAACTACTGCTACACCTCCCCCATCGCATCTGGCTCAGACTATGAGGTCCTCAACAACGACAGTCACGCTCACCCAACCCTCCAGTTCAAAGTCGTCATTGTCGGTGATTCAGGCTGTGGTAAAACCTCTCTCTTCTCCAGTTACATCCGTGGCTCCTTCCCCTCCTCATACGAGCCAACCATCTTCGAGAACCACAGAACCATTGTCGAAAACATCCAGAACCACGAGATCCTCTCGGCTGACTTATGGGATACCGCAGGTCAAGAAGAATACGAAAGATTACGTCGTTTGAGTTACCAAGACGCCAACGTCGTCATCGTCGCCTACTCGGTCGACGCTCCAGAATCCCTATTGAACATCCACGAAGTTTGGGCTCCAGAAGTGATGACATATGCCCCATACGCCTCAATTCTCTTGGTGGGTTTGAAAAATGATATACCAAATCCTCAAGTCAATCCAGCAAACGCATTCAATGTGGCTCAAAGTATAGGTGCCGTCGCTCACATCACCTGTTCCAGTATGCATATGATCAACGTCAACGAGCTCTTTGACGCCGTCTTCAATGCAGCTTACAACAAGGCCACCATGAAGAAGCACCACGAATCAATCGCAAACACAAACAACGCGTCCAACAACAACACCACATCCTCTTCTTCAGCTAAAAAGAACAATACCTCAACTTCAGCTTCAAAGTCCAAATCAAAGACTTCTGATAAGCCAGCCAAACGTTTTTCAAAGAAAGGAAAGTCCTCCAAATGTGTCATCCTGTAACACTATCCCCACCGATATCTCTCTTTATCCATCCATTCAGCTACATTCATTTCTGTCGAACTACATTCACTAATCTATTTACTTCTACAACTGTTATTATAAATGCGCATCTTTTCTATGCATCGACCAAAAATACACACCCTAATTACTATAGATCAGCTTTACATTGATTTTGTTATTTACTCCAATGCTTTTCTCCTATATACTCATCATATAACCTCCCCATCCTATCACCGCATATGTGTACTCCTAATCCACTAACCAACACACTCTCGTAACCGTAGACCCCATCCCACCAATAGGTGCAACACAACCAAACTGGCTAATCGCAGTGAAATAATACCTAATTTAGAAACCCGAAATTTTCATGCTCAGCGATGGGCCTCTCATGCCCAGTCAATCTATGACGTCCCGTATTAATTACCTGATCAACCCTTCTTCTTCTACTCTGATTCTCACCAATTGATCCTTTCTGCAAGGCAAATGGCAACCCCGGGTCAGATCCTCATACACTCAATCAAACGATTGAGGTACCCCCTCCTGGCACTCCTGGCAATTATAGTGTTCACATACACTCTCTCACCAAAAAATGCCCAATTGGTCAACACTAAACCTATAAAGTCGCAAAAGCCACCTCCACCGCCTCCACAACAGAAGAAACCGCCTCCAATCCTCCATCAACCACCATCCGAGCCAAGACAGAAACAAAATGTACCACCTCCACCTCCGCCACCTCCACCGAAATATCAACCCGACCGGTCTATCAAAGACGCAATCGCCGATCATGACAGTATAGACACATTCTCTCCTGAACTCGCATACAGACCAATCTACAAACTCATCGAGAAGTCGTATAAAGTGGAAGACTTCGCCAAGCTTCCACACGTTAAGAAATGTGAAATATACTTTCAAAAACTGCACGAATACGATTCCAAATGGTGGAGTAGTCCTAAACTCGGAGAATCAATAACGCATGTGCATCCGGGCAAGAGTCTCGATTTGGTTAACATCAACATCTATAACCAGTGCTTCATGGACAAGTCTCCAAACGTGGAAGTCTCGGACTCGTATGAGAAACTCCAGAAGCTCTACGACAATCTAGACTTGGCAGTGTATCCTTATCTTACTGGTAAGATGCCATTATTCCAACATTGGGACGGGGAGATATACTATGGTCCGTCATTTGATATCAATCAGATCATCGTCGACTCCGGTGTGGAAAATCTCGATGACATGAAGTACACCTATGACGTGCAGAATCTGAAAGAATGGGACAATACCGCATATCCGTCCGAATATCCATTTTGGGAACACTATAGGAACAATATTGAAGGAACAGGAATTGTCGTGAGTGTCAATGACGAACTCACCAATGAGGTTGTCTCGTTGATCGGGAATCTGAGAACTTTGGATAACGAATTGCCTATCCAGTTCATGCACAGAGGCGATTTGTCGAACTCGAGTAAGCTGAAACTCCTCAAAGCCAGTCGAACTGAAATCAAGGCCAATTCGAAAAGTACGTTTCCGAAACAGGACATCTGGTTTGTCGACTTATCGTTTGCGATCAACGAAGACTACACGGGCGAGTTCAAGAGATTCTTCAATAAGATGCTTGCTTACGCTTTCAACAGTTTCACAAATATGATCATGTTGGATACAGATGTCGTGTTGTTTCAAAAACCAGACGAGTTGTTAAACACTTCGCAATTCAAGCTCAGCCAGACGTTGTTGTTCAAAGACAGAAACTTGTCGATGCGCATGAGTGATGCGTTTATTAGTTTCCTCAAAGAGACGTCGCCTAATAAAGTTGATGAGTTCATGTTTGGTATGCCATCCATTGACGACTCCACGTGGGAGGGTGAGTACTTCACGGAGAAGTACTTCCATTACATGGAGTCCGGTGTCGTGATCATCGACAGAATGAAGTACTGGAATGCGGTCATTCTCTCCTTACAACTCTCGTTCATTCAATCAACGGTTATCGGAAGTTGGGGTGATAAAGAACACTTTTGGATGGGTATGATCTTATCCGGATACGACGACTTCCAGTTCGACAAGTACTGGTCTGCTAGTGTCGGTGAGATTGTCAACATGGAGAACGACAAGACGAAGTACCATAAGATCTGTTCGGCACATCCAGCGCATATCCTATCCGACACTGACGAACTATCGTGGCTCAACTCCGGGATTCTCAACTGTCCGAAAACCACAAATTCCATCGTCATGAAAGATCTCAATGTACTCCGAGAATCGGAAGAAACGAAAAAGATGTTTGCCACACTACAAGATCTAGAGAAATTCTACCTCCAACCCATCTCATTCGAAGGTTTCATCATCCCACCACTAGCGAAGTACAGTACGGGACTGACGAATCCTCCAGAGGCGGTATTCTCCAGTGTCGGGCTCGAACAGATGCACCTCTGTGGCGGATACACGTGGTGTGCGTTCGACATGATCAACCACGGCGAAAAGGAGGAGTTTAGAGGAACGCTGAAGAAGTTCACCAATGACCAGATCGCATGGTATGATTACATTGCTGAGAGTTATGCATATTTAGATTTATAAACACGGGTATATACATTATTAAAATCGTTAGTGTATCGTTAGTAAGTATCGTTATATTTTGTTCGTTCTATAGCTTGGCAGTTTGACGAGTGCATTCATCATTCGTTCGTGTTCTACGACTTTTTGTAACATCACGGTATCGTAGTCGGGTAATCCGGGATCCGGCGTGTTCGAGTCGTGTATTATCGTTACCGGATTATAGACGTGATCGTTCGAGTTTGCCGTTTGTAACGATTCGGAAGACTCGCCAGATGATGAAGATGATGTTGAGCCCTGACGTGATGAAATCGGCGTGTTATCTGAAGATTGTGAGAAATAATACGTGATCGGGTCGGATTGGTCGTTTCCGACGATAACGTTCTTCACCCCGACTTCGTCGGCTAGTTTGAATAACATATCGTGCGGTAAGATCAACGTGTTGTTTGTAGGATTTTTGTGTGGATTATACGATAAAGCCACTGAGTTTTTCTCAATGACTCTCTTCATGTTTTTGGAGTTTAGTAGGTAAGATTTGAATTGGATTTGTCCGATGCCTTTGTCATTTGCCCATTTCCAAATCTGCAAAAAGTCGAGCTCACACATATTCTTCCTCTCGCCATGTATGACGCTCTGTTTCATAGTCGTCTTCACGTTGTGTTTGAGGAAGGAGTGTGAGTGTGCGTGATGAAGCGTGTGTGGAGTTTGCTGTTGAGTTTGTTCTTCAGTTTGCGCTGGAGATATTAAATGGTGCACATTTTTGATATCGTATGTGTTCATACTTGGAGCCACATCACAGTCAAATAAGAAACCGATGTATTTCTCCATTGAGCCTATGAATATCTCTTTTGTGGAATCGTATTTTTTCAACTGTGCAACGACATTCTTAAATGCGATTCTCGTCGTATCGATCCATGAAATGTTTTTACGTTTCATGTCTTTGGTGATGAGGATATTGAGCATGTTGATATTAATGAACTCGTTTTGAAATGCAAGTAATAACCCGATGAATTCAACAGGGATTTTCAAGTCTCTGTCCACTGGGATGGTAATACTCAAAAACACATTATAGTTTCCGTGTTTTTGAATATGGTTAACCATAGCGAACACTCTTTGTAAGATCCCGTCTCTGAACTTGAACCCTGTGAAGTCCAAATCTATTCTCTGGATCTTGCAGTTGTCCCATAGGATATCCAGATGTTGCTTGAGCAACCTCGAGTTCTTGTAGCTCGATAACGAAGTGTTGGAAATACAGAAGGAAATAACGGAATTTGCATGAATTTTGTTCGGCAATAACAAAACATCATTGATGTATTGTTGCATGTGATATAATGTGAAGTAAGATGCTGGGGGGACTTGGTATTCGATAGTTGGGGCTATCCGAGATGGATTATGGTATCTCGTGTCGTGGATATCTGCTGGATTCACCACCGATGTAAAGACGGTCATAGTGATGATTAATAATACTTAGGGTATGTTTGATAGATATTTCAAATGTTAAAGAAAAGTACGATGAAGAGACGAATAATATGAACCAGATAATAGAAGTGTGTATTTGTGTGTAGGGTATAGGCTGCCGGGGTTAGAGGAATGGAGAATGTAGTGAAATAACGTGAAGTTTGGTTCCGAAAGACGTGTTGTGTCGGAGGCTATAGAGTGAAATCCGAGGAAGGAATCGTTGGTGTTCTTGGAGAAACAGGAATTTATCAACCGATAACGAGGACGTAGCAGCCGTGAAGAGGAGTCAGCGAGTGGCAACGGAGAAGAGAGAATGTGGGTGTTACAGAGACCATTGCCACTTGCCTGTGAAGAGTGGATCTCTGGTGGAAGTTCACCACAATGCACATTTGCACCGTTTTCCGTCGCCATTGCAAACCGGCGCGGTAACGGTGCTCCTGCCAAAAGGGGCATTCCGAGGAATAAATGCCGGTGACATGTTAAATTTCATCCGGGGGAGCCGTCTTTCCCACCTTAAATTGCGCACGCCCAATCGGGAAGGTGACCCGAAAACTGCCGCTTACGTCAGCCGCGGTCACGTGCAGCCCGCTTACCCCACATTTCGTACTCCGAGCCTGATCACTCGGGGCATTTCAACCAGGGTCATTTCCACCGGGGAGGAGTAGTATCCACGGTCCAGAGTTGCACCGTGTTTTCTGTTCACGATGGCACTGTGTTCTCCAGCACACTTAAATAGACTGGCATATCCCTCCCATTCATGCAGTGAACAGTGTTCTCTCTTATCCTATGTTTGCCCCTGTTTCAGCAAACAAGAAAAACACACAAATTAACAATACAAAATGTCAGATATGATCTCTCTAAAGGATAAGGTCGTTATAATCACCGGTTCCGGTGGTGGTTTGGGCAAGGTGTATGCACTTGAGTTTGCTAAAAGGGGTGCAAAAGTCGTCGTTAACGATCTCGGTGGTTCGTTAACGGGATCTGGTAATTCAACCAAAGCTGCAGATGTTGTTGTGAATGAAATTAGGGCTATGGGCGGTACCGCCGCTGCTAACTATGACAACCTCGTTACCAATCCACAGGGTATTTTACAAACAGCGTTGGATAATTTTGGTACTGTTGATATCCTTATCAATAATGCCGGTATTTTGAAAGATTCCAGTTTCAAAAACATGACTGACAAACAGTTCACTGATGTCTTGGATGTCCATTTAAACGGTGCCTTCAAGTTGACCAAGTTGTGTTGGGAAATTTTCAAAGCAAAGAATTACGGTCGGATCATTATGACTGCATCTCCTGCTGGTTTATATGGTAACTTTGGACAGGCTAATTACTCATGTGCAAAACTAGCCCTCGTTGGTTTTGGTGAAACCCTTGCCAAAGAAGGTTATAAAAACAATATCAAGACTAACATCATCTCCCTCTTGGCAAAGTCGAGAATGACAGAAACTGTCTTGCCTCCAGATGTTTTGGAAAAACTCTCCCCTGAAAAGATTGCACCTTTGGTTTTATACTTGACTTCAGAAGAATGTCCAACTACAGGTTCCATCTATGAAGTCGCTGCTGGTGTCTTTGCACAAATCAAGTGGCAAAGAAGTGATGGTTTGTACCTCAACCCTTCAAGCGATACTTTAACTCCAGAGGCAATTTTCGCCAAATTCAATAAGGTTAGTGACTTTTCCAAATTTGAATATCCAACCATGTTGAAGGATTATAACAAGGTCTGGGATGTTACTAGTAATTTACCAAAAAACGACCAAGGCCAAATGAAAATCAAATCTTTGAAAAATAAGGTTGTCATTATCACCGGTGCAGGTAGTGGATTAGGTAAATCACACGCATTATGGTTTGCCAAATATGGTGCTAAGGTTGTCGTTAACGATTTTAGAGACCCATTCTCTGTTGTTGACGAAATTAAAAAGAGTGGTGGACAAGCAATCGGATCTAAACACGATGTCTATTCTGAGGCTGATAAAATCGTCAAAACTGCAATGGATGCCTTTGGTACTGTTGATATTTTAATTAACAATGCTGGTATCTTGAGGGATCGTTCATTTATTAAGATGAGTCAACAAGAATGGGACCAGGTTATCCAAATTCACGTATTAGCAACATACAAGTTGTGTAAATTGGTCTGGCCAATTTTCCAACAAAAGAAATCAGGTTATATTGTCAACACAACATCCACCTCTGGTATTTATGGTAATTTCGGCCAGGCTAACTATGCATCTGCGAAGGCAGGTATTCTCGCATTCACTAGAACTTTAGCAATCGAAGGTAAGAAGGCTGGTATCAAATGTAATGCAATTGCCCCACATGCAGAAACTGCAATGACTAAGACTATTTTCAAGGAAAATGAATTGAATAAGTTTTCTACATCTCAAGTCTCGCCTATGGTTGTCTTACTTTGTAGTGAAGAACTCGGAGGTATTACTGGTGAGTTATATGAAGTTGGTGCTGGTTGGATCGGTAATACCAGATGGCAAAGAGCTAAAGGCGCGGTCTGTCATGATGAACATATTACCCCTGAATTCATAAAGGAAAATTGGAAAGATGTCGCTGATTTCAGTAATGGTATTACATTAAAGTCTGCCGAAGAATCATCCATTGCAATCCTTGAATCCGTTGGTGGCGGTGATGATGACGATGATGAAGATGAGGATGCTGAAGATGAAGACGACAAGACTGAAGAGGTTTATAACTATGACCATCACCAAGTTATCTTGTACAACATCTCTGTTGGAGCAACATCCAAAGAACTCAAATACGTTTATGAATCCGATCCTAACTTTCAAGTCTTGCCAACATTTGGTGTTATTCCATTCATGAACCAAGAAGATGGTGGTTTGGACTTTGATGGTTTACTTAAAGATTACAACCCAATGAAGTTATTACATGGTGAACACTATTTGAAGATTAACAAATTCCCAATTCCAACAAACGGCAGTCTTACTACTAAATCGTTCCCAATTGAAGTTTTTAATAAATCAAAGGGAAAGAAAAATAATGTTTTGATGAGGGCTGGTTACAAGACCTTCAATGCAAAGAATGAATTGTTGTTTACTAATGTTGGTTCTTACTTCATCAGAGATTGTGAAACTTCAAGCGGTAAAGATGACCGTTTTGACTCTGGTAAAGAAGGTATTAGTGATTTCTACAAGAAAGATTTTGCAGTGACATCAAGTAAGGCTGATTTTGAATGTGAATTTAAGACAGATAAAGATTTAGCTGCACTTTACAGACTTAATGGTGACTTCAATCCACTTCATGTCGATCCTGTCTTTGCCAAGGGTGGTAATTTCTCTAAGCCTATTCTTCACGGTTTATGTTTCTACGGTATTTCTGCCAAAATATTGCTTGACCATTATGGAGAATTTGATGAAATCAAGGCCAGATTCACAAGTTTTGTTTATCCTGGAGAAACATTGAAAGTTATGGCATGGAAATCCGGTTCCATTGTCAAGTTCCAAACTTCGGTTGTTGAAAGAAATGTCAAGGTCATTGACTATGCCGCCATCAAGTTGGTCAAGGGCGATTTGACATCCAAGTTTTGATTTATTTTATATTTGAATTTAAATTTATGAATATGTAACGTAACTTAACGAAATTAATGATTTTAATGATAAATTGTACACAGATTATCTAGAAAAGGATTATTCATGACTTATACCACTTGCCCATGTTTCATTAAAATGATCGCCTAAAAAGTCTTGACTGAACGTGACTAGTTCTTCATCTTCTTTATCCTTAGAATGGTCTAATACAGTATTATATTGTGCAACTGCAGCCTTTAATTCGGGTATAGTGGAAACACCAATAACGGTCTTTCCTTTCTTATCTGACCATTTTCTGATGGCAAATCTAGTTGCTAATTCGGCTAAATCTGTATTGTATTTTTCCTTTAAAACGACAGCGAGTTCATAACATCTGTCCTTTAATGATTTATCTGCAGGATGGAAATATCTGGTTTCTTGGTATCTTAATAAAGACATTGATAAAATAGATGCATTGTTGAGTAATTTAATGCCCGTGTCGGCAAAGAATCTGTCGTAATAATCGGCAAGCGTAGTATTTTGCAAGCACATGTTGGAGTAACTCATAACCAGGTCTAATGTTCCCACACCATCAACACCTCTAACAAGTTTGGCTAACTTATAAAGGTAATCGACAGGGTAACCCGAGATACCGACCCAATTTATCAAACCTTGAGATTTCAAGGACATCAGCATCTTCAATGCTCCGATTGCATCTTCTTCGGTTTTGAATTCAACATCGTGTAAAAATACAACGTCGAGATATGGAGTATGTAATCTTTCGAGTGATCTCTTGATAGACTTTTCAACCCATTCTGGTGAATAATCGAAATCGTCTAATTGAAGTCTGCCAACTTTTGTGGAAATGTAATAGTTATCTCTTGTGATTTTTCCTTCTTTTGTCAATTGGGCCAATGCAACACCAAGCAGTTCTTCAGATGGTCCATAATATGGAGAGGTGTCAATGGCATTGATGCCTAATGTGAATGCAGTCTCGAGGATATCTGCAAGTGGCAATGCGTTTGGGTCATCATTATATTGGACATTGACTACCGCACCTCCGAAGAGTAAAGGTGAAATTCCGTTCAGATCACCTGTGACTTTAGGTAAATTCAGTGACATCGGTGTTGTTGCCTTATTGTGATTATAAGCTCGTATCACAGGAAGAAAGAGTTGAGTGTTCACGTCAGGAATCCTCCAATCGCCAATCTATGCTAAACATGGGCAAAAATTAGCCGCGCCACTTTGCTGGTTGGTGAACTGTGGCGGTGGCGTCGGGAACTTGTAGACACGAATCCCGGGATAATGTGAAACCGTTAATGATTCTTAAGATTATTTATAAAACTGTACATATTATTAAGTGAATAAAATGGGAAAGGGGCTACAAAGTTTGATATTCATCAAAGAGATCTACAGATTTATCCCAGTGGGAGAGATTTGCAGTCACAACATTTCTGATAGTGTCAACCATTTTCGGAGGACCACAACAGATTATGCCAACATTAGGAGAAAGTGAGTTTGTAATATATTCGTCGATATATTTGTTCAAGCCAGGTCTGCCGTATTGTACATGAATTACAGAATCCATGAATCTTTCTTTATCCCTCGGTTCATCATTTGAATTCTGTTCTTTATCTGATTCGGTTAAATCCTCGGTATCTGTAGTTGTACTTGTTTCATTCAAAGAATCGATAAATTCGGTTTTGGAAAGCGTCGATGATTCGCCACTTTCTTGTGTGATATAAATATCAACATCAATATTAATCTTTCTGATTTGTTTAATGAACGCATGTGCAGTTTTTAAATGTGGAATTGACCATAATAATTTACCAGAATGAACACCTGTTGCGCAATCTATAATACCTGGAATGCCTGCACCACCAGCAATCAATAATTTATCATCGTAGTTTTTGACCCTAATGGAATTTTTGACCACCGTAAGGACCTTCAACGGTGGCCTTGCATCTATAAATGCCATTATTTTGGACAAGTTTGTTCCACATTCTCAAAGTCATTCCGTTTTTAACCTTAATGTAAGCAACTAATTTGTCGTTTTCAATTAAAAATGTAAATGGATGATTTTCCCAGAAGATATAGTTTAAGAAGTAAATATAACCATATTGACTGGGATAGTGATACCACCAGGTAGGGTTTTTGAGTTCAACTTTGAATAACTTATCATCGACAATAGTGAGAACGGCATCACGATATCCAAAAGAGGCGACACGTACAGCTCTGACAAAAACATCAAAAAACCAAACACAACATGCAGCAATAATCCATTCACACTGACCCATAACGTTACAATGAAACCAAAGTGTAATCAAGAAGCAAATGGCAAATACGATGTGGACGACCTTAAAATATTCATAGAAGAATCTTCTACATGCATAAAATGATTGTAATAATATTAAACCACTGAAAATCATTGCAGCAACACCAGATGCAAAATATGGTTCGTCCAAATTTGAAACATAGTGACCTAAAGATTGGATAGTGTACGCAACAGAATGAATCATTGCATCAAGGAATAGCCAACGTGCAAGCACTTTATGGAATTGAATGAATGTCGAGTGTGGCCAACCTGTAATGAACATCAAAAAGTTATTTCTACCAGAGAATAGAATCAGGAGTGGGATTTTTCCAAGTGCCATGATACCCGTTCTATCGGCCATAAACCGTTCCCAATTTGCAGCAGTGGAACTTGTGAATTCACCATGCCCTTGATGATAACTAGTACTGTAGAATGCAATTTGCAAACCAAAAAGTACAAGATCGACAATGAATTCGGCACGATTTGGGAACAATGCAGGTAAGTATTTCCAACCGTAAGGTTCAGCAACTTTTCCATTCTTTAAAATAGAGGGAATTAGAAGGGATCCATTAATTAATTTAACCATTTATAGTTATTCCAAGATGATGACACTTTTGATAATCTTGCAAAATTGTAAATAAAGGTGACAGCACAGACAAGAGCAAAATATCCAATGACACCAACACTGAACCATAGTCCTGTATCTAAGTTGTAATAATAGTTTTATTACCGATATAATAGTCTGCAAGTTCGGTTCTGTTGATAATTACCGGATAGTATAAAGCATCTGAAATGTTTTGGACATCTTCGATTGGAACAAGGTAATCAGTAGCATTTATTAATTGATCTTCATAATATGTCCATGAGTGATTGTAATCACTGAAATGTTTACATTGATCCGATAAGTAATGAAAAACATTGTTTAACTGATTTGTCTCATATTTCAAATATTCAAATGTGCATGATAAGATTGTACCGGTAGCAGGCGGGTAGTCGCATAACTGGTTAAAGTATATACCCCATGCACCGGTTGCTGGAACAGTACCAAAGAACCCACCTTCTGGATAATGCCATACAAGAGACGAATATCCGTCATAACATGTCCAAAACTCAGCTAATCCAGAACCACGACCTCTGAATGTTCTAATCTGAATGTGACTTTGTGCATTAGTAAAGGCGATTGTACACGGAAATGTAAAAACTTGTAATAAGTAACCTGTTTGCATATTGTTGGTTGATCGAAACCTTTTGATATTTTAATGCTTGATTATTCATTATAAGTTAGGATAGGATTTTTCATTAAAGTGGAAAATGTTCTTATTTATATATTGAAGTTGATAACGAACGGATATATTCCTCAATTGGTTGTGTAACACGCCATTGTCCGATGCGTGCCGTAATACCGACTGGGGTTTGTGGACACTAATTAGATATATTAGTGAATAACATTAAAGGGTGTAGCATTGATGCATATAGATTCACCAGTGTCATTCCAAAATGTTAGGTAGAACCAATGGGGAGAAGGCAATTAACCATCAGCCATGCCCGTAAAGTGCTCATTATTTGCTCAATTATACAAAATCAACGGTTCCAGGCACCAAAAGAGAACGTTATTTACTTGTACCACATATAGGCTTCAAGCTTATATCTTCACCCTCGGAATAAAGATCTATATCCGAGGTATGTTGTTTCTAGCCCAGTATGGCAGTGTAAAGCTTAATCCAGCATGATTGTGTTTGGAGCCGGTGACATTTTTTGTATGCCATTTTTCGATACAGTCGAGAAAATTAAGATTTCGTGTCTCCGTGCGGCGTGAGGCCGTAACAAAATGAGGTTGTTGATCTAGCGTCCACTTCTTACTTTTTACCCATTTCTTTCTTGTCGTACCAGAAAGGTTATTCCTGTATTGGGTTGCAGCATGCAAAGTATTAACAACAAAAATGGCTAATCCAAGAAGATGGAAAGGGAAAAATAAGGTGAAATCAGCTGCTGAAGCAAAGGCTGCTGCACCACCAACTGAACCAGAAGAAACACCTGTACCACAGACTGCGCCAAATGCATCAGCGTTTGTTGATTCAAACATGGATACAAAGGAAAGGAAGAGGATAGCTAGGTTACATGAAACAACAAAATTACTTAACGCTGAAAGTGAAACACTTTTTAGCCAAATGAAACAAACACTTACTAATAATTGGCATGAAGATTGGTCTATGAAATTAGAAAGCCATTTAGCCCAAACACCGAATGAAGTCTTTTTGGAAGAGCGTGGTGGTGAAGTTATTCCAGACTATATTCTCAAAATGAAGGAAGCTTATAATAATAGGGTGTACGACTATAACGAATATCTTAATATCTTAGCAGATCAACAATTACTCTTTAATAAAGTGACCGAAATCAATGCACAAAGAGTGGGGAATGGACTTGATGCATTTACCGTTCCATTCATTGTCGGTAGTGCTAATGCAGACAGATTGCCACAAATTAGAAATATGGATGATATTAAGAATCTGAGTGCACACCAGCTTGTTACTTATCTAAAAGGATATGATATTCCATTTAACGAGGATGGTAATTTATTATATTTTCAAGAATTGTTATCTTTGGTATTGTTTCCGAAATTAAAGGGTATCCCACATAAATTTGCACATGACATATCAAAGATTTATCTTGATGGTACTAGAGGTGGGGTCCTGGCCTCGCCGGAAGAATTGACTAAGGCGTTTTATGATCGATTTCTAGCACAATTGAATGATGGTGCTTCTGGTATGTACTCTAGCAGTTGGGACAACAACTATTTGGATACAGTTTATAGTACCCTGTGCGAGAGCCTTGATAAGTTATATGAGCAATATCTAGCTGCAAATAAGCATGCTACAGGGGCACAAGTTAAGAAATTTAAAGATGATGCCATGGTAGCTGTTAATGTATTATTTGACAAAGAGAAGTTTGATATGCATCAAAGGGCATTGTTTCATTGTTTCACTGAATTGAACTTATTGAGAGCTAGATACGGTTTGGATTCCTTTGAAGTTCCATTTCTTGTGGATCAGTCCAATTTGAGAAGTTTGCCACCAATCAAACGATTGACAGAAATTAAAAAGTTAGATTCTGAGCAATTAAAGAAGTATTTGACTGGTTATAAAATCCCATTCGCTGAAACAGCGGCTGATGAAACATTAAAATACTTACTAATTCTTGCATTGTACCCTGGTGTTGATGAACCTCTTAAGCTTCAAAGACGTGCTGCCGACTTAATCTGATACATTTGCGGAGTTATTAATGTATATAAAATGGACTTTATGAAGTAGGTCATGTTACAGTTTCTGTGTAACAAGTGTAAGTAACAAGTGAACTATAATTTATAAGATGGATATACAGTGTCCTGTGGTAGGGTGCCTGCGTGGACGGATAGACACCGATATTTCACCACAGATCACGGACTCGCCACGGGCCACAGCACGCGTTACGCGGTAACGCTGAAGTGATTATTTTACGTCGACTTCGATCTTCCAATTTTACATCATCCCTCGATATTACTGAACGACGTTCTCTCTTCTAGAAGTATCTCTGTCATTATAAGAAGCAACACATCCATCGGCATCATGGCTAAACCAAGAACACACAAAATCAAGGGCAAACCAAAGTTGAAAACAAATGTTGTTCCAGCTGCCTCAAGATCAACTAACCCTGGAAGCAGACTACAAGAATTGAAAGACATTGTTGATAGAGAGACTCAACTTGTGAAAGCCCAATTTGATGAACTTTACAATGATGTTTCTAAGCAATATTTAGATATTAAGTTATTGGGACCTAATGAATGGATTTATGATATCGAAGAACAAATAGAGATTTTAAGAGAGGAAATTGAAAATCATGATTTAGATGATGACACTATTTCATCCATGAGAGATGAATTTTCATCCCACTTTGAGACTGAAAATCTTGCTTATTCATTTGAAAAGTGTAGAAAAATGTTGTTCCATAAATATGTAAGGATCAATATGAACAGAAAACTATCATTTCTTGATGCTTTTACTATTCCTTTCATTAATGGAAAGATTACTGAACAAAAATTACCAACACTCAAATCACGTAATGATATTGATAACTTGACTAAGGCTGAAGTAGTTAGCTACTTAAATGGTTATAATATTGTTTTTAATGAAAGGGCTAATATCAAGCATTGTAAATTGCTATTATCCACGATGATATTTCCTTTCGAAAAAGTAGTAGTGCCTGATGATGATTATGAGAGTGCATTAGATGAACTATTTAATGGTCTAATAAGTTATGTTTCTCATATATCTGATCAGCCTATTTCTTTCGGGGATGAAACACAAAGTGACGTTGATCAAACTACTACAAAATTATACGAAAAACATATAAAGGAATTTGAATGTGGACCTAAAAGTATGCATAGTGCTGGATGGAAAGTAATATTCATGGAGAGTTTGTCTAGTGATATAAGTGAAATCTTAGACCAATGCCACGAATATGCATTCACTTCAGTTGCTGCAGAAAAATCGTTAGATGAAAGACTCCAAAAATTAATGGATGAAGCACTCCAAAAGCTGAACTTAGTGCATTTTAAACAGGATTTTGATAAGCATCAGCAAGACATTGTTTTTGCAATTACCGAATTGAATGTGGAAAGAATTAGTCACGGATTGGACCCTTTTGATGTTCCATATCTTGATGCAGATCAAACTTCCCATTCTCTTCCAAAAGTTAAAAATCTCGAAGATATTTTGAATCTAAATTTATTGCAGCTGAAGCAGTACTTATTGGCCTACAAAGTCTGTTGTACCGTTAGTCCTGACAAGTACGCTCAATATACTGATGATGATACTTATGACGAAAAATCGTTGAGTCTATTATTAGCGATCACTCTTTTCCCTCAAATGGATTCTATGAATTCCCATAGAACTATATCCAAGCTAACAGAATTACCCTAAATTACTATATGAAAATTAATCGGGAAATATAATATATATGTTTAGGTTATTATAAATTCACATTAATGTGTGATGTAAATATCATATTAAGATTTATTAAAAGTAATGCTAGAAATTGGAGATATTCGAGAGCTCGAAATTAATCGATTTCGTTGACATAGTCAGATTCGTATTCATATTCATAGGTACCTATCAAAATTGAAGTTCTAGAAAATTCTGGAAGTAAGCAAACATGTTCAGGAATAACTAAGCAAAAACAAACAACAGAAATGAAACAGAAACTAGAAATTTCAATGTTAGACAAGATCACGCGAGATGAAGCAGCAGAAATTGAGAAAAAACGTGCAAAACATATGATGTTCCTATCAAAGAAGTCAAAAACTAAAAACTGGAAATGACACTGGATTGAAGATTTTGAGGAAATGGCAAATAGTTTTGATTTTGGTGATTGTTTAGAAGATAAGTATAAAAAGTTTAAATTTGCGGTTTTTGATGTTAAATGGAGAGTTTGTGAGCAAATTGACCGTATTGATAAAATGATCAGTAAAGATGAGTCAAGAAAGAAAACATTTTTTGATTTAATTAAAGTAAACATGTCAAGAACGGAGAATGGTTTACAAGCTTTACCAATACCATTTTATGAATATTCTCCTACTATCTCTCTCCCAGAACTTAGAAATTTGAATGATATCCAACTGTTGAATACTGAAAAATTAGTAAGTTATTTTAAAGCATACGATATTATGTATGATGAACTTTATACAGATGACCATATGAAAACGTTGTTATCAGTAACATTATTTCCAAATAATCCAGAACTTGTTTCCCTAGCCAAACGTGCAGCATATCTGAAGTCTCTAAAATATGTCTGTAAAAATACTGAAGAAAGAATTAAAATAGATAAAGAAACAATCTATCAGTATACGAAGGATCATTTTGATTTCACCAGCGGTCCTTCTAGTTTGTATTATGAAACTTGGAAATCGACATATTTGGCTGATTTATTAGATTGTTTTAACGATTTCCAGATTGATTATGAAGAAGATGGATGCGTTGATGAGAAATATATTTCTGAGTTTAAAACCGGAATAATTGAAGAGGCACATATGCTGGAATACAAAACAGTTTTTGATGAATATCAAACAGCACTATTTTTTCAATTCACTGAATTAAATTCATTAAGATATTCAGTTGGTTTAGATTTTATTAAAACATTTTTTTCAACAAGAAAATTAGTAAACTTACACCTCCAATTGGTATTGAAACTATTGAAAATATGAACGATCTAGAATTGAAACATTGTTTAAGATCTTATAACATCAAGCATGGATTGTTTTACAATGATGATACATTAAAAATGTTACTTTTACTTACATTATTTCCAAGTCTTGATAAATCCAAAACACGTGCACCATTGCCAACATTACCTGACCCTCCTGTTGAACAATAATGAACGAACAGTATTTACATTTTTTTAATTTTATAATTTGATTTAAACTACAAAGATATATTGATGAAATTATTGTATTACTTTATTTTATTTATTTGTAATAGTAATTGTATAAACTAATAAATTTTGATAGATATAGACAAATACAGACACAAACTCCTTAACGGTAAGATTTTTGGAATCTTGCTCTTGCACCACGACCACCGAATTTCTTTGGTTCCATTCTTCTTGCATCAGCAATAAGTAAGGTTCTGTCGTAAGAAGCGAAGACCTTCTTTAATTCGTTCTTGGAAGCTTCATCGACGTATTTAGCAGTGTAAGCAATTAAACCCTTTGCAAGTGCTTGTCTGATAGCGTAAACTTGAGAAACGTGACCACCACCGGTGACCTTGATTCTGATGTCTAAACCAGCGAATTTATCTAAACCAACTAATAATAATGGTTCGTAAACCTTGTGTCTTAAGATTTCTGGTTCGACAAGGGTGATTGGACAACCGTTGACCTTGATTAAACCCTTACCTTGTTTAACGTGAGCAACAGCAGTTGCGTTCTTCTTCTTACCAAAAGTCTGTAATAAAATAAAATGGAAGGATGGATGGAGGTGATAAATGTTAGTATTGGTTCTTATTTTGGGAATTTTTTTCAAAGCATTAAAGATCGTAATTGGGATGAAGTTGTGTAGTTTCGAGTAGTACTTTTTCATTCTGTGTGTTGTGGATGTTGTATTGTCGATTTCTAGTAGTGTTTGCAGACGATAAAAATATTTTTCACTTGATTCTTCGATTCTTATTTGTGTATCTTTAAATCATCATTTAATCGGTGGTGTGTGGTGGTATTTCGATGCTTTCAACTTAGTGTCTGGTATTCTAATATTCGTAGTATGTTCTTCTATGGTCGTATGTGACGTTTCTACTCGTAATATCGTGTAACTCGTTGTGGTAAATTTTTTTTCACACATTCTTCACTTCATTTTTCGAACTCTAATGCTAGACGAGACTTTGCTCTCTGTGGGTGTGGTGTGTACGTACTTGGACAGATGGGACAGTGACCTTGTTATCTTCGACAGCAGACATTACGGCTTTGGTTGTGGATGTGATCAAAAGAGGGCCGAAGTGGGAGTCTGTGGTGGTGTGAAAAATGTGGTTATAGAGTAGTAGGGCCAGCTGTAGTGTGTAGCGGCACCTCCTCACAGTGTCTCTGCAGCGACTGCCAGTGTGGCCGTCAGGGAGGTGGGAGGTGGCCTGGGTGGGGGCCCTCAGCAGCGCCGGGCCCGCTCTCTGGAGACACCGCGCTGAAAAATGCGCGCACTGTGCGGTGCGAGGGGTGCAGCGCCGTGACTGCGTTCTGCGGGCTTCACTGTGCGGTGCGCGGGGTGTGCGGGTCCGCGGGTGTTCTCCCGCCTGGGGAGCCGTCGTCTGTGGCCCCCGGCTCTCAGCGCTGGGCCCGCTCCCTCACTGTGGGGCCTCTCACGCTCTGTGTGGGTGGGTGGATGCTTGCGTTGCACTGGCAGTGGTGATTTTTTTGCACACACTATACAGCTTTACATACATTCTCTACCACCATTCTCTTCTGTCTCCCCAGACAAGGAGTAATCTACAAGAATCACACACAATGGGTACGTCGACAACCACTATGGAGAACCCCTCCAGAACATCAGCAACTGAAGAAATACAGTATTTGTTATCGTCTAATATGTGCAGAGAAAAAATTATTCACAACGAAGATTGAAAAACTCAGAAAAGTGTCACAGCATGAACAACAGTGAATGAACACTACACACCATCGAAATCAGCAATATCAAGAATATCAGAGTCAACATTTGCAGAAGGCCAGAGTTGAAAACAAAAGCACAAGAATAAATTTTATACATGTTGAAAATTTTCATCACACTGATTTAGCATCATAGAATACAGCACAAACATTCGAAAAACACACTATTGGAGAAAACAAATACTACGATTCAAAACGATACATTAACTAGAACAAATCACTAACATCCCCCTCTCTTCCTCCCTATTTTCCCACTATTATCATTACAGCTATTCACAAGAACCTTCCAATTCTTAAGAACCACTTCAGAAAGCACTGGCAAGAAAGAGTCAGAGTTCACTTAGATCAAGCTGGTAAGAAAGCTTCCAGAAGATCTGCAAGAGCTGCAAAGTCTGCTAGAGTTGCCCCAAAGCCAGTTGATTTATTAAGACCAATTGTCAGATGTCCAACTATCAAATACAACAGAAAGGTTAGATCTGGTAAGGGTTTCACCGTTGCTGAATTAAAGGCTGTCGGTTACTCTCCAAAGTACGCTAGAACCATTGGTATTGCCGTTGATGCTAGAAGATCCAACAGAAACGTTGAAGGTTTCGA
>JAJMLU010000359.1:34615-53875 GCA_030569835.1 Pichia sp. NRRL Y-27261
AGGAACAAGACATAACGTACTCTTATGGACTTGTTTAGAGCTCATAGCTAATGGAATTTTGATGGTAGCCTTATAAACTTTATTCAACTCATCGTATTTCCATTTGTTTTGTAAATTGATA
The DNA here is from genome assembly GCA_030569835.1 of Pichia sp. NRRL Y-27261. Classification (NCBI taxonomy): domain Eukaryota; kingdom Fungi; phylum Ascomycota; class Pichiomycetes; order Pichiales; family Pichiaceae; genus Pichia; species Pichia sp. NRRL Y-27261. The sequence continues at coordinate 34,737 of JAJMLU010000359.1, forward strand.
GTTTCTGTTAAAAACTCGAATTTCGGAACGTATGCTTCTTTAACTGATAACTTACTCAATGCATTGACACTGTTGTAAAATGGTCTTGGAATAGGAACATCATTAACTAAACGCTTCAGTTCAGTAAGATAGATCTCGAATTGTCTTCTGATATTTGGCATAGTGTATTGCAATAATTGTTCATCCATTAAAAATTCACCATCGATTGAAACGGGGATTGGAAATGTAGAATAAATATTAATTGCCTTCAGTGTTGACTTGATAGTGATATTTGCAGGCAATTCGGGTTTCGAAAGTAATCTATTTTCAGGGATGAATGTTAATTCTAATTCCACAAAACAGTGTTCTTGGTTGACATTCTTCATGCTTTGGAAAGAGTTGATTGTAGATAAACTATTAGAACTTGTTGAATCTGCGGTCTTCAATGGTTCGCTATTGTTTCTTCCTGAGTCAACAGATTGCATGAGTTCATTGACCAAACCTCCAGTGGTTTTATGAGGTTGCAGGTGAGAATGAGAATGGGTATGCTTTGTTTTCAAGGCAAAGCATTTAATAGAATGGATAGAACTATGTCTTGACATTGATGCTTTAATTATGACTTCACCTCCGGACCGACCAAAAATATCTTTACCTAATGGCAGATTATCATAGTGCAAGAACTTTTCAGAATCACTTCTGACAATCTCTTCATGAAAATTAGTAGAGCTTGATAACTGTTTCAGTTTTTTAGATTCATCGGAATCTAAAGAAGCAATTATATCATCCTGTTCTCTTTTATTAAGAATACCAGCTTCTTTTAATTGTTTCTTGGTTTTCAATTCTTGGATTGTCTTTGTGACGAAGTTTTCAAAATTAGTTATTTGTTCATACGTTCGAACATTTGAACTGATTAAACGTTTAATATCAATCAAAGACTCGGCTGTATTTGATTCGGAAGCATCCTCACTAACGTCAACTCTGAAATAGAAGTTCTGGTTTTTGAAAACAACAAATGGGTTCTTCTTATTGATAGAGGATCTGAGAGATTCACGTAAGAACAGTTTATTGGCAATATCTTGCTTACCGATCATCTGGACCCTAATATAATATGAAATGGATTGGCCCTTTAAAGACATATCATTAACTTTGATTGGACTGCCGTAAACTTCTTCACATCTTCTATAACCTAGGATCGGGTCGACTTCCAAATCCTCATCTAACGTTCCTAAACTATCGTCATCATAGCCAAAGGAAGGCAACAGTTGTAAGTGTTCTTGGATTTGATCGGGGCAGGTAGTGTCTAATAGCGAATAAGGTAACTTAAAAGTAAAGAATTTCTTATGAATGTAACCAGGTATGGCCGCATGTCTTTCATCAAACCCGATAAGAGTATTATCCAAATTATCTTCCTGAAAACCTCCGCTTGTACCGTGTGCTTTGACGGGAATATGACCGACGTGATAGCATGCATTGATATCATACATTCTTAAGAATGTTCTACTGATAATTTTTCTATCTATAGGACTCAAACCACCGGCGGGTGTTTTCACCTCACCTTCCAAGGACACCAACATCATTTCAAATGGCAGTTGGACGTTCAGTGATGTTTTTATGGTGACGTAACCGGTGACTAAATCACCCGGTTTGTACTGCGTTAATGGACTCTCCTTTTCAAATACTTTACCGATCATTGGTTGTCTCTTAGTCAAAACGATTTTGACGTCAATAGGGGCATCAACACTTGGTAGTTTGTCCATATTATTCAACAAAATGAGGTTTGGATTGTCTATTGGGTCGACGAATCTGTTGGGATCTATAGGCCTGATCGATCTTATTGTGTGAATTTCAGACGCATAATCTGGTAAGTCATTGTTTGTTCTATCGTCTATTTCGTCGTAGATGGTTCTATTGAACATGTAATTATGCATTTGGAAGGAAGGTAAGATGTCTTCGAGAATCGACCTTTGACTTTCTATATCCTGGTTTGGTTGTTGCTGATTTGTGGTTCCATTATTGGACATGTCCGGAGTTTCGGAATTTATCGGCGGTGGGTGGTACTCGGGACACTCTGTTTCGTCTTGTGACATTTCGATGTGTGATTATTGTGATGGTCAGATTTCCAGATGGTTAAATTTCCTGCGTGATGTGAATAGAAGAGGATAAAACGTGAAATTCTTCGAAGAAAGTAGTGTGGAAAATTCCTGAATGAAATGCCTCACTGGTTGTAGTGACAGTTGCCCAGCTTGTCGAAAGTGGCTAAACGATATCGGCTTGTGCGAGGGGAGATTGCGTCCTAGTGTTTGTGTCACGGAAGGACTGAGGATCGGCAGGAGGATGCTGTCGGAAGATAGTTGGTCGATATATATATCCAGTATAGTTCCACCAGTATATTCCTTCGGATGCAGATACCTATTTCACCGGGTAAAGCCCTGCAATTTCGTGGTCGGTGACTTGTTCTTGGGACCTCATCTCAGCGGCCCAGTGTGAGTTGAAATTTGAAAGTGCAGCCAAATTGCGCAGCACGGCACTCAGCGTTTTGCGCTTCTCGGATTGCCCGATACGGTAATTCCTGGCTTTCCGCGTTGCCCTTGGTTGCTGCTTGCTAGTTTACAGTTATTAGGTCTATAAAAAGAGTGTCTATAAATACAGGGTGTGCATGTAGAGAGTCGACTAGGTGATGTGGATGGGGAACTTCATGTTCAGTTTCTCTTTGGCCTTCTTGGCAGTCACCTCGACGTCAACGCCGTAAAGTCTGGAAAGAAGACACTGCTGGAAACTTGGAACGATGCATGAGGACATAACCTTCTCGGATTTGGCGTCAATGGTTAGCGGGATACGGAATTCGCATTCGTAGGTGTTGTAATCGTGGTTGTATCTCCATTGGTTGTGGAGATCAATTGTTTGAGGCTCGAAGAACTTCTTGATACTTTGCTCAGAAACAAACAACTTAGAAAGACCGTTGATTTTATTGTACAGACTTCTCACTAAACCTGTGTCTGTGTCTCTCAAAACATCACAGAGTTGTTGGTAATAATAGTAGAACTTCTTTCTGATGTTTTGCATGCTCTCCGGTTCGAATCCTCCGTTGAAAATGAATTTATTATCAAATGTCACTGGAATTGGGAAAGGTGATTGAACATTGTAAATTTTCAGACTTGGCGATAATGTGATGGACGATGGAAGATTAGGTTTGGAACTCTTCTTTGTATCTGGTCCCTGGAATGATAAATGGATGTAGAGATATTCTTTTTCTGTTCTTTGAATGACGGATTCTGCAGATGACGTTGGAGTTAACTGTGGTGATGAAATCGATTCAAATGATGGTGGGTCCATTGGTAAATCTTTAGCTAATGAACTTAGACTTAATGAAGAGTTGACTTTGGAATGTGGTCTGGAACTTGCAGCCTGTAATAATCTCGGTTTGATGGATTTTAATTGCGCATTCCTTTGCATGCTTACACGCACAGTTAAATCACCATCAACTTTACTGAATAAATCTTTGATCATTTTCACTGATTTTACACGACTGAACCCGTCTAAATCTGACAATGATGTCTTCGTATCTGATAACATTGGGATTATCTCATCGCTATTATTATGTCTTAATTGTTCTCTCTTTTTGTTACTTGCCATGGAGGAAAAGATAATTTCATCTTGGTTTCTCGGATCAGCAATACCAACTTCTTTTAAATTCTTTCTCTCGATAATTTCATTCAATTTATCGGAAACCAACTTCTCGATCAATTTAATTTGTTGATTGGTCGATATTTCGCTCATTGGATAGTCCTGTGGAATAGAAACAGAAGAATCGATTCTAAAATTGTAGGCTACATTCTTCAAGAAAATAAAATCATATTCATGGGATGTTTCATGAGTATAGAACTTCTTATAGAAGTCTAATTTTCTACCAATGAATTGAACATTGATGAAATAAGAAACAGACTGGCCGTCGGATGCATAGTCGATAGTCTTGATGGGAGATCCATACCGATCCAATCTACCGTAACCTTGAATTGGATCGACTTTGATGTATTTGGCCTTGCCGAAAAATGCGGCATTATCGACACCATATGATGGGAGTAATTTCAAATGACTTGGCAATTGATCGGAACATGAAGTGTCTAATAGATAATGTGGTAACTTGAACGAGAAGAATTTCTTGTGTTTCTTTTGAGGACTTATAATACGATCATTATCGAAACCTAAATACGTATGGTCGATTTCATCGTTTCTTGTTTCTTCTGTCAACCCTTGATAATTCAAATTGATAAACCCATAGTGGAAACAAGCACTCAAGTCGTATGTTTTCAGGAATGTCTTTCTGATCAACTCGCCGGGCTTGGCTGGATTGGGGATTGTTATTTCACCTTCTAAAGAGACTAAAAACATTTCGAATGGGATTTCATCTTCTGATTTATTTTCAATGATGATGTAACCATGCATAACTTCGCCTGACCTATATTGTCTCAATGGGTTTTCTCTTTCGGGGACAACACCTAGACGAGGTGCAGTTTTGGTTAATACGACTTGGATGCTCAATGGTAAGTCGATCCTTTGGAATTTTTCTAGGTTGTTTAGAAGTAATAAGTTTGGGTTTGTAGTTGGGTCGACAAAGTTGTTTTGATCTGCATGTTCCACGGCAGCAGAGTTTCCGATTGCCAGATCATCATAGCCTGGTGGTTTCCCGGATGAGGTGATGTTTTCAGTGTCGAAAATGGTTCTATTGAACATGTAGTTGTGCATTTCAAACGAAGGTAGGATATCTTCTAAGATCGTGAGATCTTCCTCCTCATCGACTGTGGTTGCGGTTGCCGCTGATTGTTGCTGTGGAGCCTTCGACATGCCTGTTGCTGGAGGCATTGTCGGGTGAAAGAAGGTACGTGATGAGCTGCAGGAAGACAAAGGGGAGAGGGGCAGCAAAGAAGAAACGTCTGCAACACCGTACTTACAGCTGCAAGCTGAGAAGCTGCACGGATTGTTAGTGAAATTTTGACAGCTTCCATCACCTCGATCAGTCCTGGAAGAGAAACAGCGCGCGAATCGTTGCCATTTCGCTCTCCACAGTGGAGAAATGGGAACTGGGTAAATGGTAAGTATATCTCAGAAGTCGGTTGTTAGAGCTCTATACACAGTACAAAGAAGAGAGAATAAGAATGGGTAAACACATTTATAAACGTATCTAAAGTTGGCCGAAGGTCTTTAAGCCGACGTAGAAGAACTTACCGTAGGAGCCTTCGCCGGTGGCACCGAAGGTGATGGTGCAGCCCTTCTTGAAGTATAAGGTGTCACCCTTCTTTGGCTTGACAACGGTACCACATTCGTCAGAGATGGTCATGTCACCGGCACTTTCTAAGCAGATCTTCATTTCATCGTATGGGTAGGTATAGACTAATGGTTCACCAGGAACAACCTTGAAGAAACCAGAGGTAAGAGTGTGTTCAGCATCGGTGTCCTTACCGGTCATGATGTCACCAAGGTAGGCACCATCTGAAATCTTTGGTGGTAAAACGTCTGCTGCTTCAGCAGTTGGCAAGAATCCCATAGGCATGTTGTGTGTGTTAGTATGTATTAAAAGAAGTGTGTGTTGCTTGAGAAGAGAAGAGAGAAAAGAAAGGAAAGAAAGGAAGAGTGAGAGATAGAAGAGGAGATTGGATAATGGACCACTACACCTGTTCAGACGGGGAACGGATCTCTCTTTATAATCCAAGAGGGAGTTCAACATCTTCACCGTTTCCACGACATTATCCACCTTCAGATGGGATAGGTCTAATCCAAAGAGTGTGCACTCGGGTGCATAGAACCCCCCGCCCTGGTCGGTGGACCCGTCTGGGGGTGGAAACCTGCCCGATAGGGGATGCTCTGCCTAGGATTGCCCGATTAGGCTAAGCTTTCCGCAATTTTCTTATCTCGCCCCGCTCGTCTAATTGCTGAGCCCCAGCGGGGGACGGGCTGGTTGCCCGATGCGGTAATCTCGGATACTTGGGGGATATCAGTGGGATCTTTTGCCCCCTTCTGGGCCTCAGATTGGTCTCGACGTTGGCACCGTTCCGTTTTCCACGCTTTTATCCCCTCTTCTACAACGGGTGTCTCTCGAGGTCGTTGATCACATCGCATTCTTCAGTCTATATTTAAAAGAAGGTGTATCTCTCTCTTTCACTAATTGTCTATCCCACTTCTCTTCTCCAGATTTGTGCCTTTCATCTCTTGTTTCTTTCTTTCTCTATAGCAACTAACACTTACTAACACACATATACACACACATACAATGCCTTTATACTTCAAGCCAGGTTCAGACAGTTACTTCTCCATCAAGCCACCTGCCATTCCAGCCCCAGGTAACAACTCCTTCTTAGGTGACAGTTTACACTCTGATGCTCCAAAGGACAAGATCTTATCTTCTGGTTTCTACAAGCAATGTGGTGGTGAAGCTTTAGTTTACGAATATACCTACGAAGAAATGAAGGTTAACGTTGAAGTCCACGGTAAGTTCATCGTTTCTGATGAAACCGGTGCTTCTTATAATGTTACCCCAGGTTCCACCTTCTACTTCCCAAAGGGTTGTACCATTACTTTCAAGGTTGAAGGTACCGATGACATCCCAGAAGAAGAAGCTTACGCTCTTAACTGGTTCTGTGGTTTAAGACCAGCAGATTCCGCTTAAGTCTGTTTGAAACTATTCATTCCAATCTTAAATAATATACGAGCTGTGCTGTGTACTATACTCTATACTTCTATAATCCTTAACCTTAGATCTATAAATCCATAATAAATAGTGATCACTTATAAACTGATATTCTAAACTAAAATTGGACAATTTCGCCTTCTGCTGACGTAAGCGCTCGCAAATTTTCTCCTCAATTATTGGGATCCATCATGTAATGGAACAAAAACTCTGTTCACCACAGGATTCTTTTTCAATGGCAATATTGAAGAGTATCCAGCAATATATATGCAACTACGGATATAACACACAGACTAACAAATACAACACATCACGATGCATGCCAATTCTCCAGAGGAGAATATGAAAAATGGAGTTTTATCATTAACTCATTTAGCAAGATTAAAATGTATCAATAATGCTCATTTGATTAATGATATTGGATCAACGCCATATCATTTAATAGAGCCAGTGTTAATGAAAAAGACGGCGAAATCGTTAAGACAGATGGAATCGAATTCTCCACAAATCATTGCTGATTCAGAACCACTTTGGAAATCGCTTATTAAAAGAGATTTCCCCGACAGACCAGAAAATCAAGTCACCATAAAAGGTGGTAAACGGGCGAACATATCATCTAGAAGTTTATATGATAAGTATGTGAAAGAACGAGAACAACAACGACTGAATGCTACGAATAATATCAAACAGATCACACGGAATTTAAATGAAATGAAAAATAAAAATAAAGTTAAAACTTTAAATAAAGTCTTACCAACGAATAAACCGAAAATGGTGTATAAAACTCCAACTAATCAACATGCATTCAAGAGTAGTCTTTTACAAAAGGCGAGAGTCGTGAATAAGCAAAGAGTACGAAACTTCTCGCAACTGAATGGATCGAGTAATAAGGTGGTTAATACCAATTTAGGATTGGTCAAAATAAGTTCAACGATGGCGACACCACAGAGATTTAGTAAAGTCAATATACCACCTGTGAGTAACAATAGAATCGGGACAAGGTTGGGAAATACTGGTGCAGGAAACACGCTACGGATGGCGGATAAGAGACGTGTGGACCTATCCAATTCAGTGAATTCTTTAGATACAAACAAACGTCAAAGAATACCAGATGATGGATCTAATAATAGGGTTGAACAACGTACAAAGAAATCGAAAAGTAGCGTTTATGTAAACGATTTATAAAGGTAGATTATATACGGATATAATTTGAATCATTTTTGTCTTTTCAAAATTCTATCTAATGCAGTATCAGGTTTACGTTTTCTATATGAGTTGATATTTGTTTTCATATTATTGACATTATCAGAATTCGTTGACTTCCAATCTGAATTTTCTAGTTCGTTATCGATGAGGCCATCGGCATCTCCGCTGATGGCGATCGTTTGCTTGTATGACTTGCATCTCAATCTTCCGTTCAACAATACCTTCAAACTCCAATCTTTAAACATCATATTACATCTGTTTGAATCGATATCCATCATTTTCAAAATTGGAATAACGTTATTAAAGTTTCTTAATTGATACGGTTTGCCGATATTACATCCACTTGATACAATCATACCACGATTTCGACTTGCCCTGATGATTTGTTTCGTATTAGAAATAGTCTGAGCTCTGTTTTTATTGTTTAAGAAATCAGTATATTTAATTTCGAAAAATATACCCTTTTCAATAGCTGAGCATAAAGTTTTATGTTTCATATAACATGGTAATCTTTCCTGTAAGTTGAATGAAATGAGGTCAATTTCAAGATTTGATATTGCCGATTGGAAGGATTTTTCAGTTATTGGTTCAACAGAAATTATATCGAAAATTTGCTGAAATTTTGAAATGTTTTGACATTGTGTTGGATCATCGATTTTAACTGTTATTCTCGAAAAGATCTTTATTCTGTTCTTGTATTCTTTGAAGTCGCCGTCGATGTTGATCGGGTTGATCAGGTTGAGGTCGTTGGGGAGCTTGATCTTGTTGTTGTTGCTAGTTGAAGAATTTGGACGAAAATTAAGTGCTATGTGTGTATATCCAAGTTGTTCAGCAACATTGATTGTATTTTTCAATTCATTTAACTGACTGGTTGTGATTTTCTCGTTGAATTCCGTCACGGGAAAGAGTATATTCAAATCACAGAGCATGGTATGTACGTGAATGTGCTTACTAATCGGATGGAATTAGCAGTATTTCCAGAAATAGATAGTGTAGTGGAACTCATGTTAGGAAGAATTTTCTAGTTAAAACTTTGAAAGCTGTCGAAAAAAAATGTGTGGCGGGTGGCGCATGGGTGGCGAATCTCGAAAATACAAAAGGCGACTCGGTTGCCTTCACTTGTTTCTTTCTCCGGTGGCAAAAGTGCTATTTGGAAGCAACACACATACAAGCACAATATGACTACTGTCGAAGAAAGAAAGAATGAAGAGGGGATGATGGATATCGGTGAGCACTGCACGATCTGCAGGCAACTTGACTTTTTACCGTTTGTCTGTCACAAATGTGGTAAATCCTTTTGCAATACACATCGAATGGACTATAACAACCATGAATGTATCGTTGATGAACGGAAGGCCAAGATGGATCAATTAGAGAATGCGAAGGTTGACGTGAGTAAGTTACCGAAATCCAAAGATGTATTCCCAGATTTAGATAAGATTAGAAAAGAAGCTGAGATGAAACATAAACTAGAACAAAACAAGAAGATCGGACAACGATTAACAAGTGTCACTGACTCAAACCAACGGCCATTGACGAGCATCGAGGTTGCGATGCTCAGATTGAAGAAGTTGCTCGGATCAAAGGCGAAGAAGGCAACGATCACGACGACGAAATCGTTATTTGGTGGATTTGGATCCACATCAAACACGAACTCTACGACAGCTTCAAAGATGATCGAGATGAACAAGCTCAAGAGATCTGCCAAGGGTGACAACAGAATCACTGCCAGTGATCGAGTCTATGTGTGGATGATCTACACTACCGACGACGACTCATCCTTTGAAGTCAAGGCACCGCAGTTTTTTTCTAAAAAATGGCCAATCGGGAAGATGTTGGACAGCAGTGCCGAACTCTCTAAGATCAAGAACATGAACAACAAGGATGTCGACCAGTCACTCAAGCTGGCGATGTTCAGAAAGATCAGACACGACGAGAAGTTGGCTGATAATGAAGAGTTTGTGTATATACCAACGAACGGACGTGTTGAGCGTGAAATCAAAGACGGTGATGAAATTTATATACTTAGAGGCCAGAGATAGTTAGATATGTAATTCTACTGTGTAAATTAATGGGAAAATATAGAATTTGAAGTAATTGTTGCTGTTTTTTATAAAATTTGATAAATTTAAGAATTTTGAAGGTCTTTAGATTTTGAAAATGAATTGTGTTGAACCTATATTTTACTCTTGGAATCCAAAATTCCCAAAATTTGTTCGTTTTTTTGGTTATTATGTATCTCTATATGTAGTTTATGATGAATACAAGTGATTATCAACTTTATATAATGGCTAGAAGGTGTTTGCGTAGTGCAAGAGCACGCCAAAGTGTGCGAAAACACACAACAACAGACGTGTCGCGTACTGTGTAGTCTTCGAAGCCCCCACAGTGGAAAACTGCGCGGGGTGGTCTCATGCTAGTACAGTCTATTGTCAGTCGACCGCTGTAGACTTAGTCGCTTTTGACGTATGGGATCTTCGGGTTGTCTAAAGGGATGAATACGGGAGACACGGATCCAATAATGATGAAGATGTTCATTACCGGTGGCACCGGGTACATTGGAGGGGAGGTGCTGTATCAGTTTCTGCACAAGTTCCCGCAAATTCAAGTTAATGCGTTATACAGACACAATGGTGAAGATTCCATTATACGTGGACAAAACGGAGGTGACTCTATTAGATGTATTCGTGGCACTTTAAATGATTCCGATTTGCTTCGTCGGGAATGCGAGGAGGCGGATATCATCATTAATGCGGCAGACTACAACCATCCTGGGTCTGTTCAAGTTATCAAAGAAGTATTGTCTCAAAAGACTAAACATACGTTATTTTTACAAATCGGAGGTACGGGGATATTAGTCAATAACGACGATCCGGAAAAAGTGTATCATGACGTGCGTGATATTGATGAGATCAATTCGTTGCCGGATAGACAACCGCATCGTCAAGCTGATAAGATTGTCCTTTCTATTCAAGAAACCAATCCAGAATTCATCAAGACTGCGATCATTTGTCCACCTTTGATATTCGGGATCGGGCAAGGATGCGACAACAAGTTGAGTGTGCAGATTCCTCTGATGATCCGATGGTTTATCGAGCTCGACCATGGGTTTACCATTAATGACGGACGGTACAGATGGGATCATTGCCATATCTTTGACGTCGGTACGTTATTCATAAAGATTGTGGAAAAGTACTTACGGCACGAAGACTTTTACAGCGGATACAACGGATACTATTTTGTGGAAGACGGGACTGATTTCTATTGGGACGAGTTGAGTAAGAAAGTGACCAATGTGTTGTATTCACACGGACTTATCGAGAGTCTTGAGATGGAACGACTCAAACCTGCTGAGTTCAAGGCCCGGTATGGGATTTCATCGCTGTACTGGGGATCCGACTGCCGGAGCAAGAGTGAGGCCGGGCGGCGGATCGGGTGGGTGCCTGTGAAGAGTGACGACAGGCACTTCTGGGATGATGCTGAGGAGTGTGTGCAGTACATGAAACGGAACTCAAGGGTGTAAAGCATGAATGGCTTGAACGGCCTGAACCCTGAAGTGTTGATCGGGGCATCGAATAGGGCCAAGCCATCGCTGCAGCGAAGAAGTGAGCGGGCGTCTCACGTGGCCAACAATGGCGGATCGGGCCGCGGGGTTGGAGTTCCGTGGAGAAATGAATGTCTCGGGGCATGAAAAATTTTTCAAAATAGAAGCATGGTTTTACTGATGTGGAGAATTTTTTCTGGCATGAGGGTTCATTACAGGCTTTATAAAGGTGCTATATAATCTAATAAGTATATAAGGGTTGTTGCTATGAGTATTTAGATGTATATATTAGAGAGGTATGGAAGTGTAGCCGAGTATACAGTGATTCATTCACTAGATGTACTGCGTGTAGTGGTTGTTTCTAAACTGAATTTTAATTTCTATTTTTAATGTGATGAGTAAATTTTTTTGTTTGCTGTGTTGATGATTTTTTTTGTTTTAGTAAAAAAGGGGGCCCAAGAAGTGAATTTGTGTGTATATGTATTTAAAGAACGGTTTGAAGGAATAATAGTAATAGGAAGATCAGGCAATTAATGAATTGAGAGCCATTTTTTGTAGTTTTCTGAAGAACTACGCAACATGTTTGAGACATCGGTGACATCCGAGTTATTTTCCTTTTGTTGTTTTTGTTGTTGTTCTTGCTGTTGAGGTTGACCCACGTGTTGTTTCTTCAAGTTTTTGTTCAATCTTTGAGAGATGGAGACAGGGTTGGCGTTTGAAGAATTCAAATCTAATCTGTTTGAGTCCAAATCATTGAGAAAGTTGTTAGTTGTGGAGATGAGGAGTGGGGATGCATATGAGAGGGTTGGAGATTTCACATTGTTTGTATTAACGTTAACAATGGAAGTTGTGATTTGTGGAGTTAATAAAGGAGATAAAATCTTGGGCACCGAACAGTTGACGTTGCAATGACTGTGGTGACAAGAATTTGAAGAGATTGAGTTTGAGTGAGATTTTGTGTTTTCCAAAGTGAATGAACCGTTGATGGAAGGTAAACCGTTGGAAGTTATGGATATAGTTGGGGAGTTGTTGTTTTGTTGATCTGCTTCCTTACAGAGGGGCGAGCAGTAGACGGAGCCGTCGTCACAGGCTTTTTCACAGACAATACAGTAATCTTCAAAGGCAGACATGGTGTTTTGTGTGTGTGTATTGGTTTGTGTTTGTTTATGATACTAAACGTGTATATTGAGGTAATGATATAATGCAGGAGTGGGACGCTTGTGGTATTTATTTGTTTGGTTTGCGTCAGTTGTCAGAGGTGTCTATCTATTTTTAACCTTGTGGAATGATCCTCTTTTTCTGGTGATCTGTGGCGGAGACGGGGTTGGTGGTGGGACGGAGTCAGAAAAGGCAGCCTTGTAGTTTGGGGAGAGAGCAGGATGTTGGGGTAGAGGGTTTTAGAGAAGAAGAGGTATGTGAAAAGTGGAAGAAAAAGGAGCAGACCCGAGGAGGTTAAGGGTACGAAGTAGCAAGTAGGAAGTGGTGGTGGTGACTCTATCTACCCCCGAATAGGCAGGTCCATGTGGCCTATAAAATTTTTCAGGCAGGACCCGCATCAGGCCAGAGCCAGGTGAAACACGAGAGACGAATATTGGCCACGTTCCACGCGTAGCGGGCGGAGAATTCTGCGGGCTGCGGATATAGCGGGGAGGGCGGTGGTGCGAGAACCTTCTGGCCTCTGGTCGCTGCGCTTAGCTAAGCGGGAGGGGCCAGGGCGCGGGGGCGATAAGCCCAATGTGGCTAATCGGACCCGCACGGTGAGGGGAGGGTGGCGCGGCGTCGCGCGAAGTCACGTGCGCCGCGGGGGCCTGGACTTTTTAGTTGTGAGCCCACAAGGGGGACAGGCGCGCGTCACGTGCCGGAGGCGCATGCTCGGTGGCGGTGCTTCATTACATCATTTACACACACTACACACACTACACACTAGATAAAGCTCTTGATGTTGAACGTGTCCGGGGCGTTCCGGCTTCTCAGCAGAACAATGTCCAACAGGTCCTCCTTCCGCAGAATCACCTGCGGCGCCTCACACTGGATAATGTAGTACGACTGGATGAAGTTCACGTCAGCGATAAACCACCCGCTGCCAATCAAATCAGCATACTTATCAATCTGATCAACAGACACGTCACAGAGATACTCCTGCTCCTTCTTCACACTCGCAATAAGCCCGCTTCTCTTCTTCTCACCCAACCCCTTAGACTCAGAGTTCACATTCAACAGCAAATTGTAAAACTTCTCAATAAAGCTCTTAGGCCTGTCCAGCAATTCCAGCACCAACTTAAAGTTCTCAATGCTGCGTTGACGATTCCTCTTCTTCAACTCTTCAAACCGGTTGCCACGACTCAGACCACTGAGCAACACCTCCTGACGGTGGAATTCCAGCATCTTACCAAGATCCTCACCTCCACTGAAGCCATCGTCATTGATCAACATCCGAATCACATTCTCAACATCAAAATCAGGGAAAAGTTCTGGATTCTGTTCACGCAACACCGTATTATCAATATGTCTCACCGCACCATCCAGAAACTCATTCCGTTGATGCCCATCTTCAGGAATACTCGCAGATGTCTTTCGTAATGCCAAGTCTCGAACTCCTGCTGTAATAGATTTTTTCATTATCGCCTTGGACATTGTCTTGTTTATTGCATTAAGTCTACCTGATCGTCTATACAGAGGGAATCCCTGGAAAATGCCGAAATTAAAACCTTTTATAGAATTTCCCCTTTTATGCATTGCATTTTACTCTACCATTCCTTCGTATCAGCAGATATTCTGATCATACCTCTATACGATGTACGTAAGAGTGAACTCCGGTAATATTCGATATTTCTGCAAAACACAGTCTAATATCTCATATTTTGATGCCCCCCTTGCAGCACAGTCCATCTCCACACAACACGATTGAATAAAATTAACATCAGGAATAAACCACTCAGTATTCATAAAACGATAATAAATCTCCATTTCACTACATGAAATCACCTCAAGAGATCGTTCTCCCTCCCGCAAAACTTCAAACAAATGCTTCACATCTCCCATCCGGTAAGCCTTTGAAGACTCTACTAATTTATCCCTCGCATCTAAAGGTAGCGTTAAAAACCTCATAGCTAACATCATATTGTTTACACTTCGTTGCGATGTGCCATGGAATCCATGATGGTAGTAATACCCTAACATACCACAGAGATCCTGCTTTCCGGTATACTCAACATCAGTTTTCAACAACTCAATTACATTCTCAATATCAAAATCAGGAAATTTGCAAGGGTTGATCATTCGAAATTGTAAATACCCCGATCGTTCTCTAAATTCATCCTCAATTTTATATCGAGTTGGATATGGAGAAATTGGGAAGTTTTCTCTGCTGTACTTTTTTTCTGTCTCTGCCGATTCGTCGTCCTCAAATATCAACATTGCGTGTTTAGTCCTCAATTCAGTTAAAAGGAGAGAAAAAATCAGAGAAAGGCAGTACTAAACATTCTCCTTTTATAAAAGTACCCTCTACAAACAGGAATATCCAACCATCGACAGATTCATGCCTGTTCCACCGTTTCTGTCTGCTCCCGATTCCCAACAGAATCTTCGTCTCCTCGGAGATGCTGCGTCAAATAAATCTAAAAAAATGCGAAATTCCTCCGCACACTCTAGACTCTAGACTCTCGACCTGAATTTTCCACCATCGTCGAATTTCCAACATGTCTTTTCACGTTTCTCGTATCTTCCACAAACTAGTCTACTCCGCAGATCAAACACACCTAGAACATCATACGATTTTACATCTAGTTAAAACGCCATGTTTAGATTACTCACTGCATTCAAACGGACCCCCATATCCATCCGTCCATCGGTGAGGATACCCATCCAACAACGCATCCCAAGATGTTCATTCCATACGTCGATTCCATCATACAACGAACTCGATAGTTCAGTAGATGCATTAGAAGAAGATGCACAAATTGAAGAATTACACCCAGCATTAATTGAAAAGGCGGAATTTCTCAAATCTGAATTAGTCACTTTAGAAAAGAAAATTTCAACAGGATACAATTTTAATATTGATGAAAATAAAAAGTACAATAATTTACTCACGTTTAT
The DNA here is from genome assembly GCA_030569835.1 of Pichia sp. NRRL Y-27261. Classification (NCBI taxonomy): domain Eukaryota; kingdom Fungi; phylum Ascomycota; class Pichiomycetes; order Pichiales; family Pichiaceae; genus Pichia; species Pichia sp. NRRL Y-27261. Next base: position 50,246 of record JAJMLU010000359.1, read on the forward strand.
TGCGATTTATGATGAATTCATCAATTTGAATGAAAACTATACTGAATTATTGGAAATTATAAACAATACAGAAGAAGATGCATCACTTCAAGATGAAGCTAAAATCGAAATTGTTGAATTTAAATCAAAGTTGATCAAACAAACAAATAAATTAAAAGCGAAATTGTTACCACAACATCCGTTTGCTGATAAATCCACCATTTTAGAATTAAGACCAGGTGCCGGTGGTCACGAAGCAAATATATTCACATCTGATTTACTCAATATGTATATTAAATATTGTCAATTTAATAACTGGAAATACGAAATTTTATCGAAAACTGATCACATTTCAGGTTCAGGTATCGTTGATGCCACACTCGTTGTTAACGAAAATGGATCATATGATAGATTAAGACACGAAGCAGGTGTTCATAGAGTGCAAAGAGTCCCAACTACAGAAACAAAGGGTAGAGTGCATACTTCTGCCTCTGGAGTGATTGTATTACCTAAAATGGACGATACTGATAATTCACAAAATGTTCGAAAATTCAAGCCTGATGAATTAAGAATCGATGTCATGAGAGCAAGTGGTGCCGGTGGTCAACACGTTAATACTACTGAATCCGCAGTTAGAATCGTTCATATTCCAACAGGTATTATTGTTAGTATTCAAGATGAAAGATCTCAACATAAAAATAAAGAAAAGGCATTTACTGTTTTAAGAGCTAGACTTGCAGAAAGAGAATTGAGAGAAAAACAAGAAAAGGAAAGAGCAGACCGAACAGATCAAGTTTCTTCTGTTGATAGAAGTGATAAAATTAGAACTTATAACTTTCAACAAAATAGAATTACTGATCATAGATGTAATTTTACACTTTATGATTTAGATGGTTGTATGGAAGGTACAAAGTTAGATCTTATAATAGATCAAGTAGAAAAGAGAGAAGCCGATGATAAGGCAAAGGCTCTTATCAAAGAATTAGAATCAAGTGTATAATTCACGTTTTATAGATTATTATCCTGTAAATAGTAAAAATCGACCCCACCAAACCTATTTTTAACATGGACGATCGACGCGTCGCTCAATTTTTGCGCACCTTACAATTTTGCCCTCATTGAATTGTTGACTGGCCATCAAGGACTGCTGAGCATTATCGTTGATTTGCCCTCCACGACTGCACAAGACAGTTTCGTGAACACTACACCAGTCGACATCCTAGATCAAACTCACACACACAGCAATGACAATCCCATCTATAACAGAAGCTGAACAGGAGTTCCAACAGAAAAACTACGCCAAGGCTGAACAAATCTACAATGAAATCCTCAGTATCGATACTTCAAAGCTCGATTCTGATTCAAGATCGGAGACTGAAAAAGTTGTTGAACAACAAGAAAACTCGATCATTGGTTTAAGTAAGATCTATTTCATCCAAGAAGACGAAACAAAATTGATCAAATTGATCCATCAATCATGCGAAATCATGCGTGGTTCATTTGCAAAATCTAAAACTGCCAAAATAATCAAGCATTTATTAGATACAGTTGAGAAATCTTATAAATGGAACAAAGCTGACAGCAAAGAACACGCTATAGACTTATCAATTGGCTTGACCAAGGATTGCATCGAATGGTCAACCCAAGAAAAGAGAATCTTTTTAAAACAATCATTACAAATTAGATTAGCTTTATTATACTATGATAAAAAGAATTACAATGAATCTTTGAAAATTATAAATCCACTTATAAGTGAATTCAAGAAATTGGATGATAAGAGTTCTCTTGTCGATGTCCAATTATTAGAATCTAAGAATTACTTTCAATTGAAAAACAATGCAAAGGCAAGAGCTTCTTTAACAAGTGCTAGAACAAGTGCAAATTCAATCTATTGTCCATCTTCAGTTCAAGCTGAATTGGATTTGATGAGTGGTATATTGAACGCCCAAGATAAAGATTTCAAAACAGGATACTCTTATTTCTACGAAGCTTTTGAAAACTACCAATTACATGAAGTTAAGGGTGATTCTTCAAAGAAGGAAACTAAGGAAGATTATGAAGAAGAAGACAATAAATCAATCAAGGTTCTTAAATACATGATCTTATGTAAGATCATGATTGGCCAAATCGATGATATCAACACATTATTAAAACAAAAAGCGTGTCAACCATTCATCAACAAAAAGGATATAGAAGCAATGAAATCAGTTTCTAAATCTTATGATAACAGATCATTAAAAGAATTAGAAGATTCTTTGAAATTTTACAATAAGGAATTAACTTTAGATCCAATCATCAGATCTCATTTATCTGACTTATACGATTCTTTATTCCAAAAGAATTTGTTAAAATTAATTGAACCATATTCATGCATAGAGATCAATCATATCTGTTCTATGATCGGATTACCAAAGGACGTTATTGAATCCAAGTTGAGTAATATGATCTTAGACAAGGTCTTCTATGGTATTTTAGACCAAGGTAATGGCTGGTTAATAGTGTATAACGAACCTGTTAAGGATGAATCTTATGATTTCAGTTTGGAAATAATCAAGGAAATGTCAACTGCAGTGGACTTATTATACGAAAAGGCATCTTCATTAGATTAGTTTAGTTTTTTATACTCGACTCTCTATTTATGTAAACTTAAAATCAATTAAATCAGATAATATTTACTGTAATTTTAATGAAGCTAAAAAATTTATAAAGTGTATAAAGTTAACGAAATGTTGCCATGAAAGGGGCATATATAGAAAATAAATAACGAAAGAAACGAATAAATCAATAATTGTATGGAGACACGGATGAAAATAAATAAAATCAAAATGGAATCGAAACTTGATTCATTTTGTCTTTGTATACATGAAGAATTAAAATGTAACGAATTGAATTGGAAAAATTAGATAAATAATATAACCATGAAAAAGATGAAACTCATATTTCCCATCTTTTGAACCTTGTTTGCACCACCTTGGTAGATATCAACTGATGGCGAAGTCGTCGTTGCAGTTGCTGAGCTGGATGTTGAATCGGTTTGATAGACAATTGCCGGGGTTGTTGTTGTGGAGGAGCCTGTATTGTTTGGTGCGGTTGTCAATGTGGTAAATGTGGTTGGTGTGTTGGTTGTTGTGTTTGATGTAGTGGTGGTTGCATCAGTACCTGGATTAGTAGTTCCTTCAGCAGTAGTTCCTTCAGCAGTAGTTCCTTCAGCAGTAGTTCCTTCAGCAGTAGTTCCTTCAGCAGTAGTTCCTTCAGCAGTAGTTCCTTCAGCAGTAGTTCCTTCAGCTGGAACAGATGTAGTTGGGGTAACAACTTCAGAAGATGAGGTAGTCACTGCTGATGAAGAAGTAGATGAAGATGATGTTGAAACGTCTGGATTAGTAACAACTGTGACTGTTTGAGCAGTAGTGGTTGTTGCGGTATCATTTGGTGTAGTTGGGTTTGCAGAAGTTTCAACGTCAGTAGATGTTGTGGTTGTTGTAACAGCACCTGGAACAGTAACACTATAAACTGTACTTGAAGTGGTTGAGTCATCATCACTACCACTGAATTCAAGAGCAGTAATTGGAATGATACTGGTGATGTAAAGTGAAGAACTCATCATACTTGAACTACCTAATGTTGAACTACTCTCAGTAGTTAAGATCGAAG
>JAJMLU010000359.1:53885-67523 GCA_030569835.1 Pichia sp. NRRL Y-27261
TCACAGAACTGCATGAGTAACCTGGAGAACTGACAATAACATTAACCATGGTTGTCATTTCACCATCAGATGCAACACTGGCAACAGAAGAGGTGACTGTTGTTAAAACACAATCGGTTGCTGTAACTGTGGTTGATTGAGTTTGAATAACTGTGCATGATGGTAATGGTGTACTAACAATAACACTAACAACAACAGTATTTGTTTCATCATTACCGACATATGAGTAAGTTGATGAAGTGGTGGTTAAAGTACAATCGGTAGCTGGAACAGTGGCGGTGGTAGTGGTGAAAATGGTTGCTGGTGTGGTTGAAACAGTAGTAGATTCCGAAGAAGCAGATGCAGATGAAGAAGCAGATGAAGAAGCAGATGAAGAAGCAGATGAAGAAGATGAAGCAGATGATGAAGCAGATGATGAAGAGGATGATGAAGATGATGAAGTGAATGATGATGAGTATGCGGATGATGAGTCTGAAGATGAGTCTGAAGATGATGAGGAATATGATGAGAAATATGATGAAGAAGATAAATCATGTGCAGCCACTGATGATACTGATGCTCCACATGATGGTGCAGGGGTGCTGATAATGACACTGACAACAGTAGTAACTTCATGATCATCTGTACCAGTACTTTCAACAGTAGAGGTGACGGTGGTTAAAATACAATTAGTAGCAGGAACAGTGGTTGTGACACTTGTAGTAACGGTACAAGTAGCTGGTGGAGTACTCACAATGACACTAACGACAGTAGCAACAGCTTGATTGGATGCAGTTGAAACAACAGTTGATGTGACAGTTAAAAGCTCGCAATCGGTTGCAGGGACAGTCGTGTAAACAGTTGTACTACTCGTACATGATGAAGCAGGCATACTGACAATAACACTGATGATAGTTGCAACAGCATAGTTCGATGCAGTTGATGTGGCGGTTGAAGTGACTGTAGTTAAAACACAATCGGTTGCAGGAACAGTAGTTGTAATAGTTTGAGTTGTAGCACATGATTCTGCTGGAGTACTGACAATAACACTAATGATACTAGTAACAACGTGGTTAGATGCTGTGAATAAATCTGTTGTTGTGGCAATAGCATAGCGACAGTCGGTTGCAGGAACAGTTGTGGTGACATTATTGACAACAGTACATGAAGAAACAGGTGTACTAACAGTAACACTAACAATAGTACTAACTTCATAATCATCACCAGTAGTAACAACAGTTGTTGAATCAGTAGCCAATAAACAATCAGTAGCTGGGACAGTTGCAGTGACACTGGTAGTAATAGTACATGATGAAGCTGGCATACTGACAGTAAAACTGACAACAGAGGTAACGACATGGTTAGAAGCGGTGAAAGTATCAGTGGATGAAACAGTGAGAAGTTCACAATTAGTAGCTGGAACAGTAGTTGTGACACTGGTAACAATAGTACAAGATGGTTCAGGAGTACTAACAATAACACTGATGATGGATGTGACGACATTATTAGAAGCAGTAGAACTAACAGTGGTCGTAACAGTAGCTAGAACACAATCAGTAGCTGGAACGGTAGTGGTGACATTACTAACAACAGTACATGTAGAGACCGGAGTACTAACAATGACGCTGACAACAGTACTGACCTTATTAGTATCATCAGTATAAACAACAGTGGTTGTAGTGGTTGTTAAAAGACAGTTGGTTGCAGGAACGGTATTTGAAACTGTAGTTGTAATAGTACATGTTGTATCTGGTGTACTGACAGTGTAACTGTAGACAGTAGTAACACTATAGTTGGTTGTGTCAGTTGAAACGACAATACCAGAAGTGGTGAAAAGAAGACAATTAGTTGCAGGAACGGTGGTTGTAGTACTACTAGTGGTGGTACATGATGATTCTGGAGTACTCACAATGACACTGACAATAGTGTAGACTTCATGATCTGTATCTGTGGAAACAATTGTTGTAGTAGTTGAAGTCAAGTGACAATCAGTTGCTGGAACAGTAACACGGGTGTTGACAGTAGTAGTACATGATGATAATGGTGTGCTGACAGTGTAACCGACGATGGTACTAACCTTATTCTGGGTATCAGTGGTAACAGTTGTTGCCGAAGTGGTGAATAAAAGACAGTCGGTAGCGTCTGTGGTGGTAGTGGTGGATGTGGTAACGGTACATGAAGAGACAGGGGTACTGACTGTGTAGCTGACAATCGTACTGACCTTGTTGCTTGTGTCCGTGGTAACGACGGTGGCTGATGCGGTGAAGAGGAGACAGTCGGTGGCTGGTACAGTCGTTGTAGCGGAGGTGGTGACGGTACATGACGAAACTGGCGTGCTGATGATAACGCTGTATAAGGTGGTGACGACATTGCTGGTGTCCGTGGTGACAACGGTGGCGGTGGTGGTGGCTAGTAGACAGTTGGTGGCCGACGTGGTGACGGTGGTGGATCTGACCTGTGTACATGCTGAGACAGGCGTACTCACGTAGACGCTGTAGAGGGTAGTAACAGAACCATCATCAGCCGTGGTGACTACCGTGGAAGTTGATGTTGTAAGGAGACAATCTGTAGCAGGGACTGTGGTAGAGCTCACTTGGGTGGTTGTACATGAAGAACCTGGAGTGTTTATGTAGACAACGACGACAGAACTGGTAGAACTTGCAGCAACGACAGAGTTCACAGTAGTCACGGATGTTGAAGAAAGACAAGCTGTTGAAACCATTGAGGTGACAGTACTTAAACTTGGTGGAAGATAACAAGTATTGATTGGAACGGTGATATATTCATAACCAACAGTAGTATCTTTACCGTTGATAACTTCTTCGGTGTATGAAGTGTAAGTACCATTAGCATCACAATCTGTTTCAGTGACATAAACGGTAGACCAAGAACTGATGATATCTGTACCTGGAACTTCGACGATAATTTCGGATGAAGTGAAATGTTGACCGTTAGAGGAGAATGTTTCCAAGGTAGTATACGTGGATGTATAAGATTTCAACCAAGTACTGGTAGTAGTAGAGACTTGTGGTTGTTCAACAACATAATATGTAGTATAGTAAACACCTAAACTGTTGGAGATACTTGAAGAAATAGTCAATGTTGTAGCATATGCCTTTGTCCAATAAGAAACAGAGGCAGAATATGTTGGAACGTATTCGATATAGTATGTTGAAGTAGTACCAGCAGAAGTAGTATAAGTCGTTATAGTTGTTGTATAAGATTTAGCCCATTGAGAGATGGAAACACTGTATGTTGGAATATAGACGACTTGTTCCCAATAACTTGTACCAACAGAAGTGATGTATGTATAACTAGTTGATGTAGTACTGATAGTTGTTTGGATAGTAGTTGCTGTAGTAATTGAAGGACCAACGACTTGAATCCATGTCTTACCACCCGAAGTAGTTGTGTATGTTGTAGTTGTAGATCCTGCACCACCAAAAGAAACCGAAGTAGTTAATGATCTGTAAACAACAATGACATCATCAGTAGTAACGGAACCATTCGAAAGTGTGATCACCACACCAGAAGAAGTCTTAATAGATTGTGCACCTGATGTAATCTGGGTATAAGTAGTGGTATAACTCAAACCATAAACGTAAACACTACCAGCTGTATAAGTACTACCACCTGATGTTGTAAGCCAAGTTGAAGTACTTGTAGTTCTACCAGTCGAATTCCAAATACTTGTAGTTGTTGGATAAGCTGGTAAGACTATTTCTGCAATTCTTGTAGTGTAACTTGTACCAGCACTGACATAAGTTGAAGTAATTGTAACAGTGGAAGTAGCCGCACCTGCACCTCTTGTTGTTGTAGTAGAAAGTGTTGGACCATTAACAATAACTTTGGTGATAGTTGATGCACCTGAGGTAATTGTAGTTGTATATGTTGTGATACCGGTTGAAGCCCAAGTAATATAAGATGTAGATAATGCTGGAACTTCAACTAAAATAATAGAAGTACTAACGACAGAACCATTATCTAATGTTGTCATTGTACCAGTTTGAGTTGTTAAACCTGTTGTTTTCGTCCATCTAGTAGTGACTGTAGATAGTTGAGGAACGTAAATGGTTTCATAGACATCACCGACCAATTCACTTGAAAGAGTAACAGCAGAAGTTGCAGTTGTAGTATAAACAGAAGCACCAGTATAAGTAACTGTTGTGATGAAAGTTTTATAGTAACTTGCAATACCGATAGTTTCGACAACGTATGTGTAAGTGGAACCGACGGTGTCTGTAGTTGTAACAGGGGACCAAACAGTTGTACCTGGAACCAAGTTAGTGTTATAGACAGTTGCTGTAGATAAAGAGGTAGATGCAATCACGGTAGTACATGTCATACCAGTCAAATCACCTTCTAATTGATAGACATAAGCTGAAGAATCTAAAGTGTCACCTGCTGGGTCTTCGATAGTGAATTCAAGAACACCATCAGAAACGGCGTTGACGTAGACAACTCTGATAGGATAGTAGTTATCAGCTTCTAAATAAACCCAAGATTGTTGGACGGAAGTTGAATCACCCCAATTTTTGGAAGCAAACATAATTGCAGTATCCGCGGTACCCAATTGACTCAAAGATGGATTACAACAATCGAAACCACCGGTACCCATCCAAATCATGACGGCTTCATCGACATTTGTGACTTGGAAGTTGTAAATACCTGTTGTTGTAGCTGTATTAAGGAAAAAAAAGAAAAGGGAAAAAGGAAAAAGATGTTAGTATTTTATTCATGCATGAAGTTTTTTTTTCAAAAATTGTAAAGTACGTACCATAGAAATAACCTGTTAATTGAGCAACGAAATTGGTGATAGGAACTTCAATTCCCCATAAACTACTAGTGGCAGTAGTGGAATAACCTTGGTTGTTAATGAAATTTGGACTGGAGACGATTGCAGCCGTTGTAAGTAAGCTTGAAGTGTATTGGCCATTATAGAATGCAGTACTTGAGTAATCGCTCAAGTCATCCCATGAGTATGAATAAATGTTTGCACTGTAACCGTTAACACTTGATAAACCTGTGATGTCACAACCGACGTTGGATGTGACGACTTTACCTTCGAAGTCTGCATTTACTGCAGATATTCCGAAGATCACAGTCAGGAGTATGTATGAGAGTATATTTGATTGCATATTTCTGTGGTCTATACTTGATAGTATATGATGTGGAAATATAAGTAGTTGTGTGTATCTGCTAAGATTAGAGGAGTAAAGGTCAGAAAAACAGCAGAGATCTACAAGACGTTAGGGACTGAAAACCGCAAAAACTGAAATAGCTACACAACCTGGGACATGAGATGTATTTATAAAAGGAGGAAATGAAAAGTCAACGTCGAACTTCCTGAAATAGAACTGTTGAAAATTTCTAAAAGTTTAAAAATCCATTGAATGGCAGAAAGACGGGTTGGAAACAGACATGAATTACGCTGTGATGATGTAAATGGAGTAAATTTGTTGAATGACAGGAGGGGGGGATGGATAATGATGAAGGAATTGCGGACAAAAAAAAGCTATCCACTAAGAGTGGGTTGAATTGCATCATTAATGGAAAATGCGGAAATTTGAAAATATGCACGTACTTTAGTTACAAGGGAAGGTTACTTTTACCGAAACAAACAGCGGAATGCTGAAGACCTGCATGATCGTCCATGCCACTGGCTGAAAATCTTTGAGCGGATCAGGAAAAATTGAGGAGTAATATCCAAAGCAGAGCAAAGGAATGATCCATACAATGAAAAAATAGAAAAACTGCTTTTCGGTTGAGGAGAAATAAAATCTATAATTCCACGGATTCCATGCTTAAAACTCGTTCCAGAAGCATCTCCTGCATCATGATTATAGATCTGACGTGTCGTTTAGATCTGTGGGTCATGCAGATGACCTATTATGAGCAATACGCCTGTCCTAAATGTGTCAAAGCGAGGTAAAATGAGCTGATAAAACGTGATTTGGGGGCAGCGCGCAGCGCACTGCCGTGCATGAGGAAATTGCCAGACATGCATGGATGGGCGGGAGGAAATTCTGGCGGCCTCGTTTAGGATTCCGGGAATTTCCCCTTTTGCAGGCCGAAATGCTGCTGGGCGACGGTTGATGGAATATAGTTGATGCGGTGGGGAAACGGGACGGCCTGCTAACCAAGAACACCTTATTTACAAGCTACAGCATGCGGCATGGGGCCATCCCACAGTGCAGATGTGGGGCACGGAGACATGTTCTGGGCTTACGACTTGTAGTATCCTGTCAATTGGTAGAATTTGGCACTCGACACACAAGCTCGGCACAGGAAGCAGGAAGCACATGGGAGGCAGGATCGAATGGCCCGTTTGTGGATGGCAGCCGGTAGCAAAAGTGCTGGCTGGCCAGAGAGATCGTTCATCGCGGAAATAGGTCTGGTGCCAATCGTCAAAGAAGAAATTGCACGCTGGGCTGTGGGAGCTGGATCAAGATAGAGATCGATCTCCTGTGCCCCAAAACTGCCAAACCCCAATTCTGGCCAGCACCCCCACAGATCGTTTAGCAGCCAGAAAATCGAGCTGATCGAGAGACAGGGAGGAAAAAGGCTCAATGGCATCGAATTGGGTCTTGGGTTTTGGACAAAACCCAGTGGAATAGTTGGCCCTCGTTTTGAAACCGTCGAATTTCCCACGACAAAGCGAGGAAAAAACCAGTTGAAGAGGCCGGCAGGCGGCAGGACGCCCAGCGCAGCTCCGCCTGCCGGGCGTCGATCGATCGATCGATCGATCCACCCTTTCTGGGCAGCCAGCCTGGTGGGGAGGGGCGGACCGGCGCCGGGGGCCGAGCGTTTTATGTTTTCGCCCTTTCTAGCCCCTTCGATGGGCCCACGCCGGCCGTTGGCGTCTTGCCGGGGCCATTTCGTGCTGTGGGGACGCCAGCTCTCATGCGCGGACGCCAGATTCCACAGGCCCTACATTGAAGCGCTGGATGTGTTGGATGAGATGGATCCATGTCTTGAAACGGGTGGTGGGGCGTTACAACAGCCAATCACCCAGCTGGCCGTCCGTCTATATGTTGAAACGTGTGTGTAGATGCTGCTGGCGGGTCAGCAACCCCGAGCACCGAGGGCCGTCCCCCGGGCCCCGTCTGGCCCGCCTGCAGCCCCGGTGACGGTCCCGGGCCTGTGACGGCTGTGATGATGGGTGATGATGGGTGACGATGGGTGATGGGCGATGGCCGGTATTATGGAGGGGCCCGATGTGTGCCCCGATGATGCCCCGATGTGTAGCCTGCGTGTTTTGGGTGGTGGTGATGGCCGCCGGCTAATGGGGCCCGCAGCAGGAAAAGACCCGCCGGCCGGCTTTGCGCCATTCATGCGCTCCGCACCAAATAGCGGGCCGCCGTGGTGGATCTGTTGACTTTTCCATGCACGATCGGCACGATCGGCACGATCGGCACGATCCACACGATCCACACGATTTCTCTACGGCAGCTGTTTCACGTCTGCAGCCAGCAATAGTTGGCCATGGCCGTAGTCCCAACACAAATTGTTAAAACTGTGGCTTGGTGGAACATGCGGCCCCCTCTGACAGATTTAAACGCTGATCCCAGATTCAAAGGTCGTCCCATAAAATGCACGCATTAACCGTTGTCTCGATTGGACCCATTCGCATGTCGAAGCAGACCTGCAGCTGCCCTTTCTCCTTTCACCGCGATCCGATCCACTTCACAAGCGGCTGGTCGTCACTCAGCATCCCTATTACACACGCCTTTTGGATCATCCTCAACCCCAAAGGCTCCCTCCAATCCCACTGATTCTTCTTTACGTTAGCATATTTTCGACAAACCTAGCCGAGTCGACCTTTATTTCTTCTTTTTTCTACCCAAACAGCAGATCTCCATCTCGTCCAGAATATCTCACTCGTTCACTTATATGAGTGCAATAAGTCCATGTTGACATTCGGTAAGTCGCCTGATTGCCTCTGTAACGTTTCCCAATGTAGTAGTGTAATGACTCTCCTTTGAGTATTTACATGGACTCATACTCACACTTGATGTGTCTATTGCGGGCCCCCTTATTCATCGTACTCCCCCTCCAACAAGGCCATCTCACACATTGCGTATTCATTGCACCCATCTCAACAGACTCCTCACTACGCCGTCAACTTTCTGGCTCCCTAAGCGAACGGTATTAATTCTCACACATGGGCTGCAAGAACGAGCTTGATAGTAATTTGATAGATTTAAGCTTTCCTTAGGTAATCGATTAGCAATATGACGTTTTGGTAAACAGCAATCAATACGAAAGGTGTTGCTCATTACAAAAATATTTGCATCCAGACTATAGCTACCAGCTTTTAATATGTCCTTGAATAATAGCACATGCAACAAACACCAACTAAAGAAAGCTAAGGCCAGGGCTAGTCTCTGGTTAACCACTCTGCGTCGACAACCCATAATATTACATGAATTCCTGTTAGAGTGCTAATTCACAAGTGAGTCGACTTTACAGACTTTACAGAGAACGGTTCGGTTCCGCTGTGGATTTGTTCCATGCATTTCCTTCTGAGGGCTCGCCGAAGAACAATGACGAATATTGCCTGCTTCCAGTGCAGAATTTTCACCTTCTCACGCGGCCTTTCTTTTTCCTGCGGGGAAAAACTGCTGCTAAAAAATGTCCGCCTGTTTAATTTTTCCACGAGCGACGGACCCACCATTAACAATTTATTGGTGGGAAAATACCTAAACCTCCGCACCCCCTGCGGGGCTCTGGGCCTCGAGCCTGGACCACTTTGACAGGGTGTAACTTGGATCACACTTTCCTATAGTTTTATCTCTTACCCCACAAAGTGCCCCAAAATCAACACTATCTCATCGCCTGGAACCTGGAACCTGGAACCTCTGCGTTTTAACTTGTCCTGCAGCCTGCTATTAACGCCTACAGATCAGGCAATCTCTCGACGCAGAAACATGAAGATGGTTCAACAGTTTTTGGTAATTGGGTTTTCTAGCTGGCTGCTTAAGTCGATCCAATGACAACGATGAACAATTCATCCTCCGCCGGTCATATATGGAATTAGAGAACTAGCAGATAGTATCCAGCGTCTGCGACAGGACTTCTCCGCATATCGGTTTAGATTACACTATCTACTTTAATCAAAACTTAATTAATTAACATTACATGAGAAAGGTACAGTTATACAAACATTATACTATTTTCGAGTCTAGACATACACACCTTCAGGTTGGCTGCCATAGAGATGACAACTGAAATTAGCAAACTTGTCCATGAATGGCTTCAATTCATCGGTCGAGTTCAAAATATCATAAAGTTTGAACTCTTCATCTGCTAATAAATTAGCTAAATCAATCGCTTGATGTAGGAATTTTTCATTCTTATCCATGTTCTCAATGAGAATGTCAAACAACGTGTTGAAGATCGTAGGTATGTAGATTCTTCTCAACTCGTGGAACGTCTCAACGTCACTCTCGATGATCTCCTCATCTTGTTCATCATTCACCAAATCAAATAACCATGTCTTGACAATCTTGTATAATGACTCAATGATCTTTTCTAATGACTCACTATTGGTTGTGGCAGAATCATATTCAAGCAGCAATTTGAACGTAGAAAACAGATTATGATATTGGGTAAGTTCATGTAATTTGTAAACTGGAATATGCGCAATATCAGATAAATCGGCCTGTCCATCCTTTAAGTTGCTTAAAACAGACGTTTCATATTTATAACTGTCAATCAATTGAGGCAACGAAATAGATTTCATAAATTTAATAGCACTGCCAATCTTACCAACAAGCAAAAATCTACGCAATAAGATCACAATCGCTTCAAGACAATCGAATATCATGCTGGCATCAATGGACCAGTAGATCGTGCTGTATAGTTTCTCATCAATCGCATCAACTTCATAGTTAAGCTGGACTTCTCTGTTGGTTGGGTAATATTCTATCGTTTCTTTGAACGACTTCTCAATGGTTTCCCTTAAAATAGATTCAATTGGTAAATTCAATATTCTCATACCGTTAATTTGGTTAACTCTATCCGATGATGAATATTCAAATTGTAATAATAACGTGGAGTAGATGTCAATGATCTCTTCTTGTGTTGGAATGAATGAAATATAAACAGGCACCAATTCATATTGCTTGTAGAGATTCAATCTGTAAATATAACATTTAAGAATCTTAGTATAATCGATATTCTTTATAATCTCTTCACCATAGATCAATTGTAAAATGATCGCTAAATGTGACAGTATTCTCAATAAATAGGCATCGTTGGTAAGTCCATTATCCGTATCCGTTTCAACAGATAATAATTCATCTAATGTTTTGATAGTGTTTGCCATTAAGATCTTAACATTATCGGATATTATGGAACCGATTAACACTCTAATGGAATGCTTACTTTGATCTTTGATCAATTGGTTCTGATCATTGGATAACTTGTTGAAGATATCATCGACAGAGTTGGAAACAACAGGAGGCTTGCTCAGTTTAGAAATCATATTCAATTCTGAACCCATGTTAAGATCTTGATACAATTTTAAAATCTTATTTTCTAAACTGTTATTAAACAAGTTGGTCATGTAAACAAACAATTTCTCTTCCCAATTGGATGCTAGCTCGTTCGACGTTATGAAATCACTTGCTAATAGACCATAACATGCTTTTTCGTATGGTGAGTTGTTTAATTTAGGATTGTTTGCCAATTGATAAATTGTTCTTCTTCTTAATAACTTTGATTTAACACCAGATGGAATAGTGGTCTTGCTGAAATCATTCAAATCAATAATCGGATCGATCTTGTCATTCAAAGCGGTGATCATGAGCGTGAAGTCCCAATTGTTAGTTGCTTCGGATAATTCCTTCAAATCTTCATATTCATGAGCTAATAATAATTTGAATGCTCTTTTATAAAATGCTTCATCCTTTAATTTATCCATGGAGTCGATTTGTAAGTCTGCTCTCAACGTCGAGTCTGCATCTAATGTCTTGACTAATGCTGGGTCTGTTTTCATCGAGTTGAGCTTCATTAAGGTATGATTCCATTTGGTATATTGTAAATCATTATCATCACTTGAATCTTCTTGAAGTGGATAATCTAATTTGAAAGTCTCGGAAAGTGAGTTAATGCACGTGAACATCTGTAATAATTCATTATCAGAAGATATCACCTTGTCTTGTAAAACTGTGTCTGAAGAATATTCACAAACATCGTTTGAATCTAAAGATGTTGGTGTATAATCTTTGTTGAATTTGACATCGAGTAAAGATTCTAAAATAGTCCAGAATTTACATTCAAGAATCCAACTTGAGATAGCTTCAACTTGGGTAGGATCTGATTGGTACAGTTCCATCAATTTCTTATATGTAATGACTTTAAACCCTAATGCAATTGATCTCAAATCGTTTGCACCGAATTCTAGTCTGAAGTTCTTCAAAACATTGGCGAAGTTAGCATTGATGCTGTCGTCTTCCATAGAAATGTCAATCTCGTCTGCAGCTATCACGTTGTTCATGATGTGTGTAGTCGCCAGCAGATGTGTATTGCCGAGTGTATGCTTCCTGGACAACGGCAAAGTGCAAAGACTGACACCATCAACCATCAACAACCTTCCTTTTCCACCTGTGAAACAAAATCGCTGCAAATTCTGAGCTGGCGGCCAAACACCCGTGCACCGCGGATCCCGAGTGCGAGCCCTTGAGGAACCGTGTTAAGTTTAAAAAGAGTTGGCGATTTGGGTGCTTAGCTGAACAAAGAGATTAAGGAGTGTTCCCAGAAGAGGAATTGCAGGCCCCCTCTACTCTATACAACCGCACACACACACCCACACATCGCAATGGTTGAAGTATCGCTCACTGTTGGAAAACTCGATGCATCATTGGCGCTTTTATTGACCAAGGATCACCACTTGATTGAATTTCCTACAATCTTGTTGCCTGACGGAATATCAACCGGATCAATTGTGAAAATCACCTGTGAAAGAGATCTGAAGAAAGAACACGAAGAAAAGGAGACCTTCAATGCACTGCAAGAAGAAATCTTTGAAATCTTTGGTAAACACGAACCACAAAATCCAATTTTAAAGACCGTCAATATAACCCAAACATCATGTGTTTTAGAATGGGAACCACTGAATTTAGGTACTGCCGAATTAAAGGAATTGACATTGTATAAGAACGGCTCCAAATTAGGTCCTATCAAGAATCCATTCCAAAAGAAGAATATCAAGTTCAGTGGATTACCTATCGACACACCATATAAATTCCAATTAAAACTTGAAACTTCATCAGGTATTTATTATTCTAACTTACTCGAAATAAGAACTCATAAGATGACCGATCTTTCTGGTATTACATTATGTATTGGTGACATAGATTATAGCGATGAAAAGTTCAGATTGAAGGATATTGAAGGTGCAATTCAATCAATTGGCGCCAAACCATATTCAACTCAAGTTAAAGTCGATACAACTCAATTCATTTGTACTAAAGATACAGGAATTGAATACCAAAAGGCTAAGAATATGAATATACCAATCATTAGACCAGAATGGATAAAGGCATGCCAATTGGAAAGAAGAATTGTCGGTGTCAACAAATTCTATCTTGATACAGAAAATCCAATTTGGAAAACAAAAGATTTCTGGGCTGTTAGTAATGATGTTCCACTTACTGTTCCTGATATCACGATTGACCACGAATCAGAAGCAGATGACACAGTTACCGAACAAGCCGATGCTACAACTGCTGCTGATACAACTGAAAAGGAAATTGAAGCTGATCCAGTGGTAGAAAAGGAAGAATCTGTCCCAGTTCCAGTACATGAAGAAGAAACCACAGCTCCAGAAACAGAACCTATAGAAGAACCAGTTGTTGCTGAAGTAGAGGCACCAGTTGAAGAAAAGGAAGCTGAACCAACAGAGCCAGTAGCTGAGGAGCCAGCAGTTGAAGAGCCAGCAGTTGAAGAGCCAGCAGTTGAAGAGCCAGCAGTTGAGGAGGCAGCAGTTGAGGAGCCAGCAACCGAAGAATCAAAACCAGAAACCGTTGAAGAAGAACCAACCACAGAGCCAATTGCCGAACCAATTGAAGAATCTGTTGTTGAACCAGTTATTGAATCTGCCGAACCAGAAACCGCATCACCTACTGAAACCGCCACAACTACTGAAGCTACAGAAGTCGAAGAAAAGGCCGAAGAAGCTGAAACCAATGGTGAAGATGCTGAAGAAGAGGAATCCACCGAAGCTACAGAAGAAAGCACAGATTCCAAAGCGAAAAGCAAAAAGAATAAGAAAAATAAGAAGAAGGGTAAGAAATGAGTAAACCGATTCACTTTTTCGACTAACGACATTTACTAGAATTGTAGAAATTTAATTGTACTAATACTTTATTTTTCTATCAATATTATGTGTAATAATGAGTAAGAATACATACAAAAAGATCTGATTTTTTAACGGATTATTTTATTAATTTTTTGGGGAGGGATACATACATGGTATACAGTAAATAAAGAGAGATGATTCAATGATTTAAGAATCACCAAACAGTCTTCTGACCCTTCTTAAGATAGAATCCTTCTCAGGGTCGTAAGGATGATCTTTTGAAGGGATTTCAAGGATTGCAGGGAATGGTGCTGTGAATGAATCAACTTCTAATCTAATGGCATCAGCTAAAT
>JAJMLU010000360.1:12700-25609 GCA_030569835.1 Pichia sp. NRRL Y-27261
AATCATGAAGAAACGGTCGCTCAATTTTGTACCCCCTGAGCAGATCATGGATTTTGGACATGTGTTTAAGAATGACGAAGTATTTGAGATTGTGTTTGTATTTGAAGATGGTTGTTGAGTTGCCTTTGCGAAAGCTTTAAGGTTCAAGTTGTTGGACTTCTTGTTGTTGATCGAGAAATTGTGGTAGGTCGTTCCGTCATCGTTGATGTCGATGAACTCGTCTGTGTCGTCATTGATCGTGCACACGTACTTGATGGATCTCGATTCTGAAGAGAATTTGGACATTCTTCCATATGGGACCAAACCGATGGACTCGAATTTCTCCTTGTCCAATGGCAATGGCAAGTCGTAGTCACATACCACCTTGATGTTTTCCGGAGGGATTGTGAAGTCTTTGGTGATCATTCTCAACCTATCTTCGTAATCAGGCGTCGAAAGGGCCTGTAAACCACCGAAAAGGTAGATCCCATCGGGCATATCAACGGCTGTATGATACGATAACCCCGTCAGGTCTTCGTCAGAAAAGAGAGTCGGGACATTGATGAAGCTGTCGAAGGATTGGAACGATTTCTTCTCCTTCTTCATCTTGACGTCGTTAGCAGCCTTCATTTCCTCTTTATCACCCGGGTTGTATTTAAAGGCCGGTCTGTAGACTTTGTGGGATTTGTAGTATGAGAAGGAGTCTGTTGGATGGAAAGTGGACGCAGAGGCGACATTGTTGTTCAAGTTGGAGAAGTACTGGTGGTACTTGTAGTTTGCGTCGTTGTACTTCTTAGGATCGGATAGATCGACATTCAAATATGCTGAGGCTGTAGTTATTGGTTTGAGGAAGTCGGGGACTTGGGATCTTCTGAGGTACTCCTCCATGGCTGGGGTGGTTGAGATGTCGGGGGCTGCGGCGGCGGGTGTAGTTGCGGGTGTGGGGGGTGTCGAAGGGTGTGCCGGCCTGGTGTGTGTGTGGGGGTGGTGGAGCAAAGATGGAGAGAAGACTGTCAGAGGTTGTGGATGTCATGTCATAATTGATAATTGGGTGTTGAAGCTTCTCGTCCTTCTTCGTCCTCTCCTTCTTTAGGGGCGAGAGGCCGCACCTCTCAACTTCCTTCGCTGGCCGGGGCCGGTGCCTGTGGCGGGAGTGCCGAGGGGCCGGGGAGGTGCCCGATCGGGCAATCCTGGGGATTAGATAGTGTTAGTTTAGTTAGTGTTAGTTTAGAGATAGGGTTAGTGGTTAGGGGTTAGAGATAGGGTTAGTACTGACTGGCCGGCCTATTTGGTGGCGCCGTAGTAGTGGAGGTAGGCCGTGAGGGTCTTGGTGCCCTCGATGTAGTTAGGCACGTCGAGCTTCTCGTTGATGGAGTGGGCACCGTCGTCACCCTTACCCATAGGGAGCAAGAGCACGTTGGCTTTGAGCTCCTGTTCGAAGGTCAATGTGATCGGAATGGAACCACCTTCTCTGGTGAGGTCCGGTTCGATGCCCCACACCTTCTTGGTGGCGAGCTTGGCAGAGGTGAACTCGTCGTTGAATGGGTCACTCACCCAGTAGGCACCGTCGTGGATCAATTCCGCCTTGAACTCGTTAGGAGAGCCCAATTCCTTGAATCTGGAGTTACAGAAGTCAGTAACGAGTTGGGTCAACTTCTCGCTGTCCATGTCTGGAACGGTTCTGATGGAGAACTTACCGACAACTTTGGATGGGATGACTGTCTTAGCACCGGCGCCGGAGAAGGCACCTTCAATACCGTGCAGGGACAAGGATGGGTATCTCCATCTGTGCATCAAGATGTTCTTCTTGTCTTGGTAGATGGCAGTGTTGGAGCCGGAGGCCAAGTTCAATTCGTCCACATCGAATTCAATGTCCTTGTATAAAGCGTCTTCCTTTTCGGTGACTGGCGCAACCATTTCGTTGACTCCTGGAATGAGGATGTTACCTTGGATGTCGACCAGTGTGGACATCACTCTCACTAAATCGGTCATTGGTTCGTGGATGATACCACCAAAGATACCGGAATGCAAGTCAGCACCTGGACCCTTGACTATAAGTTGATAGTAGTTACAGCCTCTTAAACCGTAGGTGAGGACTGGCTTCTTGGTACCCAACCAGTAGTTGTCACTGATACAGACGGAGTTGACGGCGTTGAAATAGGTCTTTGCTTCTTGTTGGATCAACTTGTCTAAACCAATGGAACCGGATTCTTCCATACCTTCGAAACAAAAGACAATGTTGACAGGCAATGGAATGCCCAATTCCTTGTGTGCTTGTAAGGAGTTCAACCAGCCCATGACCGGGCCCTTGTCGTCGGTGGAACCTCTACCGATCAGCTTGTTGTCCTTTTCGATCAAGACAAAAGGATCGGAATTCCAGCCGTCGTCTAATAAAGCCGGTTGGACGTCATAATGACCGTAGATCAAGATGGTCTTCTTTGCAGGATCGGAGCCGAACTTGGAGAGGACAATTGGAGGCAACTTTAAAGTTGGATCACTGACAGGTGGAGGTTGGATACCTAATTCTTTGACGGTGATATCATCAGCACCTAAAGCTTCTAATTCCTTGACAAGGAAATGAGCCATTTCGACAACCTTTGGTCTTAAGGACTCATCACTGGAGACGGAAGGAATGGCGACGGCGTCGGTCAATCTTTGGATGAAGGCAGGCTTCAATTCGTCGATTTTGGAGAATAATTGGGATAAATTGGCGTCGATATCAGACATTTTGGCAGGAACGAATCTATTATCGTAAGAGAGGGGTCTTAGCAGGGTAGTCGATGGGAGAGCGGTTCTTCTGAGGGACGAGGAGAGCAGCGGGAGAGACCTGGAGGCAGACTTGAACATGCAGGGAGAAGAGAGAAGAAAGGAAGAGAAGAAGAAGGACTATGTGGGTGCAGGGTGGGACAGCGGTGTAGTGGCAAAGCCCAAAGGCGACCAGCAGTGGGAGATAATGTAAGCATTTGCTGAGCATTGAGCGCTGAGCATTCAACTCGCTGAGCGCTGAGGGCAGAAATTGCCTATTTGCCACAGCAATTGCTATCGGTGCCACAAGATCAACCGGCAGCGTTGGGGACACGGACGGGCGCTTGCTGTCGGTGGAGGGGATGCCGTGGTGGTGTGTGGTGCTAGTGGTGGTAGGGGCAATACTGGTAGAGTATAAGTACCATGCCCCCTCCGTCTTGTCCTGTAGATGTAGATGTAGCACCCCCGTCCCCGTCTCCCTGTAATCAACGAACAACGGCCAATGCGTGTCCCCCACCAAGTCACGGGACCAGACGGGCGCCCCCACCGGCCGGCCCCCAAAACGGCAACGCCCGCCGCCGCGTCGATCGACGCAAGCCCCGCCCCTCTGCGTCGATCGACGCGGCCGCCGAACCCTCGTTTGCCCTGAAATCGCCGGAAAACCCCCATTTCCCACTTTTTTTCCCACTTTCTCGACGACTTCCCCCAATTTCCAACGGCCGAGGGAAATTCTCTGGATTTTGCCAAAAATTTCAAAATTTCACTCTTCACACCGTCGACGATTACTCATGTTACTCATTCCATCTTCCATGTCAACTTCTACCACTTCATGACTCTTTGTTATCTTCCTGGATATTTCCCTATATCTTCCCCGTTGCTTTCCCGTTCCCTCTGCCCTTTCCCCCTTCTCTCCCTCTTCCCTCTTATCTTCCCTTCCTTTCTCTTCCTCCCCTCCATACAGCAAATACTCCCCTCCCCCAAACAACATGTGTGGTATCTTCGCTGCGTACAAGGTTGACGATGTTCAAACCTTCAAGCCAAAGGCTTTACAATACTCCAAGAGAATCAGACACAGAGGTCCAGATTGGTCCGGTAACTACGTCGCCAACTCCACCATCTTATGTCACGAAAGATTAGCCATCGTTGGTTTAGATTCCGGTGCTCAACCAATCGTTTCCCCAGATGAAAGATACATTTTAAGTGTTAACGGTGAAATTTACAACCATATCGAATTAAGATCAGAATTATCAGACTACAAGTACAAGACCTTATCCGACTGTGAACCAATCATCCCTCTGTTTGAAAAGTACGACATCGATGCTCCAAAGCATTTAGATGGTATGTTCGCTTGGGTTCTTTATGACAAGCAAACTGATAGAATCGTTGCTGCAAGAGATCCAATCGGTATTACTACTCTTTACATGGGTAGATCTTCCACTCAACCAAACACCGTCTACTTCGCTTCCGAATTGAAGTGTCTTACCGACGAATGTGATGAAATCAAGGCCTTCCCTCCAGGTCACATCTATGATTCAAACACTGATAAATTAACAAGATATTTCCAACCAAACTGGTGGGATGAAGAAAGAATCGCTTCTAACCCTTGTGATTTCACTCTCATCAGAGAAACCTTAGAAATGGCCGTTAGAAAGAGATTAATGGCCGAAGTTCCTTATGGTGTCCTTTTATCCGGTGGTTTAGATTCTTCCCTTATTGCTTCTATCGCCGCTAGAGAAACTAACAAAGCTGCCGCTGCTGAAGCTGACAAGTCTATCGATGCTAACACAACCCTTACTGGTGTCGATGCTAAGGGTAACCTTTCTTTCACTGGTTGGACTAAACTTCACTCTTTCGCCGTTGGTTTACCAGGTGCTCCAGATTTAATAGCCGCAAAGAAGGTTGCTGAATATATTGGTACTATCCATCATGAACATACTTTCACTTTAGATGATGGTTTCGACGCTTTAAGTGATGTCATCTACCACTTAGAAACTTATGATGTCACCACCATTAGAGCGTCTACTCCAATGTACTTATTATCTAGAAAGATTAAAGCTCAAGGTGTTAAGATGGTCCTTTCCGGTGAAGGTTCTGATGAAATCTTCGGTGGTTACCTTTACTTCGCTCAAGCTCCTTCCGCTGCTGAATTCCATACCGAATCCGTTAAGCGTGTTAAGAACTTACACTTGGCTGATTGTTTAAGAGCTAACAAGTCTACCATGGCTTGGGGTCTTGAAGCAAGAGTTCCATTCCTTGATAAGGAATTCTTAAACGTTTGTATGAACATTGATCCAAAATACAAGTTAATCAACCAAAAGGAAGGTAAGATTGAAAAATACATTTTAAGAAAGGCCTTCGATACTAAGGATGATCCAACCGCAAAACCATACTTACCAGATGAAATCTTATGGAGACAAAAGGAACAATTCTCTGATGGTGTCGGTTACTCTTGGATCGACGGTTTGAAGGACTTAGCTGAAAAGATGGTCTCTGATGAAGAACTCGCTAATCCAAAACCACAATGGGGTGACGATATCCCAACTACAAAGGAAGCTTACTTCTACAGATGTAAGTTCGATGAATTATTCCCTTCAAAGGCTGCTGCTTCTACCGTTATGAGATGGATTCCAAAGGCCGAATGGGGTTGTCACGAAGATCCTTCCGGTAGATATGCTAAGATTCACGAAGCTGCTGTTGATAACTAAATCTCGTAGTGTTTTGTAAATCCTAGTATATTATGTTTATATCAAATTTTTTAATTAAACAATCTTTATACAGTCTACAATCATTTTATCATCATTTACATATCATCCATCGAGATTGGTATCAATGATACATCCTCTAATAAATCGGAAACCTCTTGCATCAGTTTCTTCTCTATTGACAACATCAATGATCTTGGTTTTTTCAAACGTTTTGTCAATTTCGATACCGTCTTCATTCAAGATATTTCCACCGGCTCCAATCATATCGAATTCATCTTCATTTTCAACATATTCAATGTTCTGCTCGATCTCTTCAAAATCAGGTGCTAAAGCACTCCATTTTTGTGGAGCTCTAACACCCCACATATAAATAGTTCCACTATCCATACCATTTGCAGATATAGAACAGACATTACCATTACTTGATCTCATCCCCCAATCCACATCGATCAACTCCTCGTGGGCTCCTTCTAAAATTTGAACTAAAGATCCCATACTGGTCTCCCAAACATAAACATCATGCGCTGCACCACCACCACTTTGTGTACTGGCACAGACGTATTCTCCCGTTGGTGAAAACTTGACTGTATTCCATTGAATTCTGTTCACGACGTCTTGATACTTTTGTTCAAGCTCGAATTTCCAATCATCAACAGAATTGTTCGATTCGTACCAACTACTGATATCGTATTGTCTCAATATACGATCACTTGAATTGACAATCATTCGACTCATTGGAACGATATGACTTCCGAATTTAAGCTCGCTGCCTTCGTAATACCCTCTTTCAACGAGACATATCCCCTTGATGTTACCATTACACGCCTTGAAACACTTGACGATTTTCTCTTGTGAAACATCAATGATTTGTAACCATCCTTTGCTGGTACCACAAATGATATATCGGCCCCCGAAAAACGTGCAACAACACAACGTGTATCCTTCATCGCCCTCCACTTCACGTTCGGCATCATTAAGCCCGACGATACAGTTGCTCGTGTCCTCCTTTTCTTCGTACTCCTTGGTATATTTCGCAAAACAAACACCACCTTCGACTTTACAGATAATCAATTTCCAATCTTTCCAGGTCTTCGTAGTAGGTTCGATCCGGCCTGTGTCGACAATGTCCACGTTCCAAACACCTCCGGGGAAAGTGTACTCCCAGACCAACTCCATCTTGTGTTTCTTCAATCCATTCAAACAAACTTTCCAATCTCTTGACCATGAGACGAGTCCAACAACGATATCGTCATCATCGTCAAACTCTCCATGACTTTCATCTTCGTAATACACCCACTTCAACCCGACGATCGGCATCGTGTGGTTTCGCAGGATCGTAGTAACGTTATTCGACCATGTGTCAATGATTAACATGGCCCCATTGAGTAATCCTGAGGCAATATAGTGTCCACACGGTGAGATTTGCAATGATGTGCAATGTCCGTACGACAACGTCATGTTGAGCGTCGTCGGGAAGTCCGCGGTGATGAACTGCGGGTCGTGTAGTGATAAGTTCATGTCTGTGTTGTCACTTCTGCGGATGTTGGTGTGGGGAGTAATGTGGAGTCAGTATGTCGAAGAAACACGGTTGATACAACATCAACAATCTGGAAAATCAAGAGTGACAAATTCATGCTTCGACCGCGTAATCAAAATTTCTAGTCTCTACAGTCGTGCATGCGCCAATATGAACATGCGATTACGTTGCGTCGTTGTCTGTATAAAGAGTTAGTTTAGTTTACCTATATGACGGATGTTGGTACTAAATAATGTAATGTAAATGGTTAAACAGGGGAGAGAAAAAACACAAGAAGTTTAAAGATTAAGTTCGAATAACATAAAAGAAAAGAGATTGGAAAAATACATGTTAGAAAAAAGGTAAAAAAAGACGATGAAAGGATAATGCAAAAAGGGGAGAACATGAAAGGAAATAAAGTAATTTGAAAGACAGTGGATTGGTAAATCATCATTCTATATGCTTTTGAGGTTCTTGATATTTGACTTATTTGTATCTTCTTTGTGCAGCATCTGATTCTTCACTGTCAATATCATCATAATATTGGGTGTTACCACTAGTTTGAGATTCGGCAATTGTGGAGTTTCTAGCACTACGCACAGCGGATTGGACTCCAACGTTTGGGGCAGTGGTATAGTCATCTGGATTTATTCTTTCACCAAAGACACTTAATCCAGCACCTGTATTGTTAGTCAGTCCACTCAGATGAGAATCATTACGTGCATGATCATATGGCAGTGCCAAGTTAGAATCGAATGGATTCACTTTAGAACTGCTGTTGGATGTGAATGGATCCTTTCCTATGTTGTCTTCATATACGTCATTGTGACTACTGCCGATATCGTGAGATGTACCAATTGGAATATTACGACCTGTAGATGCAACATCCAGAGTATCATTTGATTCCATCGTATCATCTGCTAAATTTGTCTTTGAACCAAATAAATGGTCTGGGGCAGATAAGGCAATTTGTGACTTACCCTTATGTAGACCTAAAAAAGACTTACCTTTGAACTTACCAACGATATTACTTAAACCTTTCTTGTTGTTAGAATTTTCAGATGAATCAACAGTGGCATCAGAATGTTGTCTAATTTCTGAATCCTTGTAATCTCTTTCATCGAATTCTGGACTACCTAATGGGCCATCATTACCAGAAGATCTATTATCTAAATCTTGCATGTCATACATGTTATTAGCCCAGTTATCATCATGTTCTTTAGCAATTCTACCTAAATCGAATAATTCATTATTTTCCATACCGGCAGCATCGAGAGAGTTATGTTTCTTTTGGAAAGAAGTTCTGTCATCCTTAGTTGCAGAGAAACGAGCATCTGGATTCTTAGCAAAGACGGTGAATAATGCTAAAATGATGATCATGATTAAAAGTAATGCAGAAACAGCAGCATTCATAATGAAGAAAACTAAACCCATAACAGATGCAACTCTAAGTGGGGAACCGTAAATACCAGAGAAGAAAGTAAAGAAGAATGAATTGATGGTGTTGATAACTTGAATGAAGATGAAGACAACGTTGGTGAAAGTATCAAGGAATGGTAAGAAATGACACATTAAACCTAAATAGAACATATCAATAATCCAAATAGCCATAGTTTGGGTTCTACCAGAATGTTGTGCTAATGCAACGAAAAAGGCCTTAACAAACAAGTAACCTATAGTAACACAACAGAACCAATGTCTCTTTGCGTTTAACATGGTGTAGAGGAAACCATAACGACCTAAAACTTCTGGGTTACCATAAAGAATAGCGGCAGGGTTACCATGTTCAATGACAGACTTTCTACCATAACGAATGACTTGGACGCAACAGAGAGCCATAGTACCGACAGATAAGATTAAGAAGAAAACTGCAATAGTAACAACGGCACCAGAATCATTAACGGTGAATTCATATAATGCCAAGATTAACAATTGTGGGAAACCAATGAAGATGTATCTTGCTAACATACCTTTGAAAACTGGTCTCCAAGAAGATCTTTGTTCAATGTTCTTGGAAATCCAGTTGTTTCTTTGACCCTTTGTAAGTGCGGTTGTTAAGTATCTGTAGATGAAAAAGACACCAATCAAAACGTACAAACAAAGAACAAAGAAGGTGAAACCGGTACAGACAACAGAAGTTGGTTCAATGTTCGCATCATAACCAATACGTTGGATACCTCTAAGGACCTTCAAATAATCGTTAGATTCGACCTTGTTCAATGGAATGAAGTAGTTGGAGTCGGTATCGGAACTGATTCTCTTGACTAATTCTGGGGCACCACCTGCATCTGCCATTGCTCTAGCCGTGGCTGCAGCGGCTGGGAAAAGGAAACTGTAAATCTTGTTAACAAAAGGATTACCGAGGAATCCGTTTAATGAACGTTGAGTTAAAATGGAATAAACACTAGTAGTCAGATATTGGGTTGGAGTACCACCTGTTGCTTGAACGTACCAGCGGAAGATTTGTTGCATGAAATGGATTCTGATTAAACCCATTGACCAGGCTAAGTTTTCCGCCCATGCGTTGGCGATTGGAGGAACTTCGTCGACTGCACACATGGAAATGATGACGACACTTTGGAAATATGTGAATAAAGATAATGCCGCAGCAGACATTCTTGAAGCTGAAGTGGAGTTACCGAAAATGGAAAGTAAACCGGAGACCAAAAGACCTAAACCGGCAACACAGGCAGTAGCCCACTTGGCACCTTCGTGGGAGACGGTTTTACCATTGTTGAAAGAAGCTTGTAAACAACCTAATAAATTGTTACTGTCGTCAGTGATGATCAATCTTGCAACAGCATCCAAGTTAGGGAAAGTATATGCGATACCTGGAATCATATCAACATAGGTTTTAGAAATATATTCAATGGATTCAACTTCCATTTCAGATGGGGTGATAGGACAGAATTGCTTTAAGTTTAAGTCACATAAATCGATGGTCTTTTCAATGATGTCGAAACCAAATGCATAGACGGTGGCATATGCTTTCAAGTTACCTTCAATGTTGGCGGTTAAGGAAATATCATAGGTGATTGAAAGATCATCTGCGTCGAAAATAACATCGAAATAACTTGGAATGATATCGGTGTTATTTTTCATACAGTTGACCAAGGAGTTGGAGTAAAGGTACCTACCGGCAGATACTCTTGAAACGAGAAGGAGGAGGAATGTGAAAACGGTTGAGAAGGACTTATACATTATGGATGTGGTTTGTATAGTCGTATGTTTTAATAGGGAGGGAATTAGTAATGTAAAATGAAAATACTAAAAGTGTTTTTCTTGATAAGATGATGATTGCTTGCTTTTTTTTCTATAATATGGAAAAAAATTGATAGATCGAAGAAGAATCGGTGTTCTTGATATCAGGAAAGATCGGAATAGGTTTAACGATGAATGGTTTGTGTGAGAGTGTCTATCTTTGATTGATGTAACGATAGATATCCGACGTGTGCGGAAAGTGGCTCTTGCGTGATCAAGTGATGTAATGCACGAAATTTGCGTAAGATATTTCACCGAGAGCCTATTGGACAGGTAAGTTGGGTGTGATCTGGGTTGTGGGGGTGGCAGTGTATCTTCCTTGTTACTGCAGACGGACACGGGGTGTTGTAGGGGGCAGAAAGCGTGTATATGACCGAAGCAGAAGAGGTGCAGAGAAAGGTGTGGATCAATCAATACAGAGCAAAAAAGTAAAGCTGTGGTTTGCTGAGCATTTGCCAGCTGCCAGCTCTGGAAAGGAAAGGAAAAAGGAAAAGGGATGAATACGACCAGCAACGCACACAATGGCCGCCTCCACCGCGATCAATGGGGGAATCGGGGACGTGTTAGGCTTTTATTATTTCACGGGTGTGTCACGTGACGGGCGGGCAACCCGGGCAGCGTCGATCGACCCGGCACGGCGATAGCCGCTAGCCGCTGTTTAGGTTTAGTTAGAACCGTTAGTTTATTGGTTTTTAGACATTAGACATATCATCGTTATGGGAAATACAAACAGAGAAGTAAAGAAAAAGGAATGAGCTGGTCATCAATATTTATAGAAGGGAGCTAATTAAAAGCTGTAACAAGAATCTACCTATTTGTTGTTGAGAGCGTGCACGGTCTCGATCAAGTGGGAGACAACACCAGGGTTGGACAAGGTGGAAATGTCGCCCAATTGGTCTTCTTCACCGGCAAGGATCTTTCTCAAGATTCTTCTCATGATCTTACCGGATCTGGTTTTTGGCAAGTCGTCCACAATGATAATCAACTTTGGTGCGGCAAAAGGTCCGATCTCCTTACGGACAGTTAGAACCAACTCCTTCTTAGTGGTGTTAACGTCATCGACATCGTCGAGCTTCTTCTTTAATGAAACAAAGGCGGCGACAGCAGAACCAGTCAATTCATCTGGGAATCCAACAACGGCGTTTTCAGAAACAAGAGGGTGTTCGATAAGTGCAGCTTCGATCTCGGCAGTAGATAAACGGTGACCAGAGACATTGACAACATCATCAACTCTACCTAAAATCCAGTAGAAACCATCCTTATCTCTTGCTGCACCATCACCAGAGAAGTAGTAACCATGGTATGGCTTTAAGTAAGTATCCAAGTATCTGCTATAATCGTTCCAAATGGATCTTGCCATGGAAGGCCATGAAGTCTTAACACAAAGAACACCTTCGACACAGTTACCAACCAATTCGTCACCAGTGACAGGATCACAAATTGCAGGCTCGATACCAAAGAATGGCAATGAAGCAGAGCCTGGCTTGGTTGGAGTAATACCAGCTAATGGACAAATCAAATGAGAACCACTTTCTGTTTGCCAGTAAGTATCACAAATATGAGCTTTACCACGACCAATGAATTCATTGTACCATTCCCAAACATCCTTGGCAATTGGTTCACCAACAGAACCCAAGACTCTTAAAGAAGTCAACTTGTAGTTGGCAATATACTTTTCACCAGCACGCTTTAATAATCTTAATGCAGTTGGAGCAACGTAGAATTGATTAACGTTATACTTGTCAACGATTTCCCAGTATCTGGAATAGTTTGGATAGGATGGAGTACCTTCAAACACAACAGTTGTAGCACCATTTAAGAGAGGACCATAAACGACGTAGGAGTGACCAGTAATCCAACCGACATCACCAGCAGTGAAAATGACATCTTCAGCATGAACATCAAAGACGTACTTAGTTGTCATTAAAGTACCTAATAAATAACCAGCAGTTGTATGTAAAATACCCTTTGGCTTACCAGTTGAGCCAGAAGTGTATAATAAGAATAAACTATCTTCTGCATTCATTGGTTCACAAGGAGTGTAAGAACTGTACTTGAGAACTTCTTCGTGCCACCATAAATCTCTCTTTGAGTTCCATGGAATGTGAGAGTTACCGGTTCTCTTAAAGACAATGACATTGGTAACATCTGGACAATGGATAAGAGCGTCGTCGACAATCTTCTTAGTTTCGATAATCTTACCTCTCTTGGATTCATCAGTAGTAATAACAACTTTAGAATTTGCATCCAAGACTCTATCTCTAAGTGAAGTTGAAGAGAAGCCAGCAAAGACAACTGAATGGATGGCACCGATTCTAACAATGGCCATAAGAGCAACAATGGCTTCAGGGATCATTGGTAAATAAACAGCAACGGTGTCACCCTTCTTAACACCAGCGTTTTTCAAAACTTGAGCAAACTTGCAGATGTCTTTTAATAATTCACCAAAGGTGATGATTCTACCAGCATCTGGTTCATCACCTTCATAAATGATTGCTGGCTTGTTTGGGTTCTTGATTGCCCATCTGTCGACACAGTTGTAACAAGCGTTTAATTCACCATCAATGAACCAAGAAGATGGTTCACCGTTGTTGTCACGTAAATGAGGAGCTTCAGGTAATTTTGGAATAGTGAATGGTTTTGACCAAGATAAGAAATCTTGGGCCATCTTACCAAAGAATTGAGATGGTTGTTCGATGGATT
>JAJMLU010000360.1:51213-65519 GCA_030569835.1 Pichia sp. NRRL Y-27261
GTTCGTCAAAGTCTTACACTTCTTAACGGCACCTCCATTACCTTCACCTAAAACTTCCAAAGTTTCAATCAATCTTCTTTCATGTAGGATTTTCCAATCTTCTTCGGTTAAAGATTCTAACGGTTTAGTCAATATTAAATCACTCTCTGTGGGGGTATTGGTATTGTATGAGTCAGATAAGTCACCTTTATTATTGCTAGTACTACTGAGAAGTTCATCACTTTCATCGAATTTCAACTTGCTATTGAATGAAGAGATCAAACCAGGTGATCCATCATATTGTTCGTCATTTAATGTTGATAACGAGGCCACGGTCAATGTCGTTGCTGCACTCGGCAAGCCGTTGAACTCGCTGTTGCTGGTGTTGCTGCTGCTATGGTTGATGATGAGTTTATTGTGTGGAATGCCAGGACCGATGGTCGTGCCGTCTGGTTTGTCACTTTTGACAGCATCGTCGGAATGATGCTGTGGATTTTTGAATTGTTTGGGCATCGGCGGAAGAGCCGGCAAGTTCTTCGTGCTGAATATGTTCATCGGGACGGTGGGCGTCTCGACGGGGATGTTCATGTTCAATTTAGGAGCCGGCTTCTTTCTTCCACCCCTGGAGAATCGAAGCCTCGGAAGGGATGACGCAGGACTGAGCTGATCTGGCTGCTGCACGGGGAGGTTCTGCGGGATCGGTGGAGGTTGTGACTGTGGCAGTGGTGGGGGTAATCCTCTCTCCATGGTGGGTGCTGTGTCTGCCGGTGTGTGTTTGGGTGGCCTAGCAGGGGATCTCTAGGCCAAGAAGTAAGAAGAGACAATGTCCCTAAAGAACAACTGACGGTTTCAGGCGTCAGCGCCAGACGGCAGCGGCCGCGAGCAGGAAAAGCGGGACGGCTCACCAGCTGAGGAAGGAGGAAGAGGTGAAGAGGGAGGAGAAGAGAGTTGCCTTGAGCTGAGCATTGCTGGTGGTGGCAGGAGAACAGCACACAGCAGGGAGAGCAAGCACCACAGAGCACCCACAGCATGTCACAGTTTGACCCCAACCTCCTCCCATACTACAACCCCGAAAAGGAACGCCGGGTCTGCTTGATCACCGGTGGTAACAGCGGCTTGGGCTACTATACCGTTTTGCATCTTTATCTCCACGGATATGTCGTCTATCTAGCGGGGAGAAACCAGCAGAGGGTCTCCAACGCCATCGAGTCCATCAAGAAGGAGGCCAATGCCCGCAGAGCGAAGTATACACACTCGCAGCTAGAAAAGAGGTTCTTGGGTAGTCTGCACAGACTGCAAATCGATTTACTATCGTTAGATTCTGTCGAATCAGCAGCCAAGGAATTCAAACAGAAGGAAAAGTATCTCCATTTGCTCATATTGAACGCAGGAATCATGGCCGTCCCATACAGCAAGACCAACGACGACTTTGAAGTCCAACTGCAGACAAGTTACATATCTCATTTCTTATTAACCGATAGATTGATTGATTTAATGAGTTCTGTTGAAAGTGACGAACAAATAGAAGCTTCCGAAAACACAAGCGAAAAATGCGATATTGTCATTCGCAACAAATACGGATCTGTCGTCAAAGATCCAAGAATCATCTTTGTCTCGTCAATCGGCCACTGGTTTGCATTCTTCCATTATTCACTGGATTATCAATACAATTATTTCCCTAATATCATCTTCACTTTATTTAGATATGGTATGGCCAAATGTGCTGGTATTCAATTCACTAAAACGTTAGCCAAACGTCATCCTTCGATCTTATCTGTTTCCGTGCATCCAGGTATCGTTTTGAACACAAATCTCTTTAGCCATTTGACACATTTACCATTAATGGGAACGATCTTCTGGGTGTTTTTCCAAATATTCGAGTGGTTTGTCGGAGTGAGTAACGAAGAAGGTTCATTCTCCTCTGTCAGATGCTCATTGAGCGACGATATCGACATCAGCAAAGACAATGGTAAGTTCTATTCCACGTTTGGTATTGAAATGAAACCAAGTCGGATTGCAAGTAGTGAGAAATACGCTGAAGAATCGTGGGCATGGACCGTGCAACAATTAGATGAAAGAGGTCACAAAATCGAATCTCTATAACTCCAAACACAACTGCTATTAACCAAACAAAAAATCGACATCATAGAGAGTTGTTACATATTATACCAATTGCAATCATTTGATAACTATTATTATTCTTTTCCTTCGTTTTCTTTTCTCTCGTTTTCTTTTTTCCCCGAATATATTTCTAAATACGTACTTAGATTAGTTCAACTTTATAAACTGTATAAATTACTTTAAGAAAAACAAAAAAATAACGTGACATTGTAATCAAAAAATTCATAAGTTGTTGATACGAATGTATGTTGACAACTTCCATAGCATTTTCATTTGATTGCCATCGATGAAAGTTGTTCCTGCAGCAAGCGCATTACAGGCTGCTAAATCAGTTGATGGATCGTGATCATAAGTAAAGAATCCATTATTACTCTTGATATAATTTTCAATCATTGCGTCTTCGTCATCACCGAAATGGTTGATGATCTTATTGTCCCAGACCTTGTTTGTCCTTTTAGGCTTCAGGCCCTCATCGTTGGGGTAATTCCATCTCTTAATGAACTGTCCCTTTTCTAATAAAAATGATTTCATTGGGATTTCATCTGCGAACCCATCCTCCTTGATTTTTAAAAGTCTCAGATACCTTTGATGGATGGACATATCACTTTCTTCATCTAATAAATCATTAATCTTGTAGCTTTCCGCGTATTTTCTATAGTACATTCTATGACATTTAAAGAACAAACCAGTCCGGATCAGAAAGATCGCCACAAGTCTCATCTTTTTATCCTCTATGGATTTGAATAGCTGCATAAGATTCTCAATATTCGGGAATTCATAGACATCCCATAACAGACCATAGAAGGAACCTGAAAACATCGCCTGTAACCCAGGTAATAACCCATCTAAAATATGACTTGCTGTGTAGTAGAACAATTTGATGACGATATCTAAATCTCTACCCTTGAACAATGAACCATGTGCCTCACTGAAATTGGATATATCGTATGGAAGAATGGATTTGAAAGAGTTGAACAAACGAAGCGCATATCCACTGTTGAACCCGATCAATGAATGTTCATGTAGGTTGACTTTAAGTAAATTGGATTGTTGTCTTGAGAACAATTTCAAATTCTCATAATCGATATCATATCCAAATTGAACTTTCGATTTCTCAACAACTCTTTCAAACTCATCAAAGATCTTAATGGTATAGTTCTTCGTCAACAATCTTCTGAAATTGGAAACCAAAAACACAGATAGGATATTGGTACTCGACATTAACATTTCTTCTCTTGACTTTTCCATCACGATAGAATAGTAACCCGTTGAAAAGATCCCCACCAATTTGATGGCCTTATTACCTTCTTCAAAACTCATGTCATATTTCAACCCATTTTTGAAATGGTACCCTAGACAGTCGTCCAAAATCATGAAACTTCCAAGAAACAAGTTCACACCTGCAGCAGAGAATCCATAAAACAAAGGTAGATATTCACCCTTGATGATTTTGGTGATTTCGTCAATAGACTGAACAGATTCATTCTCACACTCACAGGAGATCGCCAGTTTGGCCTTATAGTTAGCACACGGAACCATGTTTTGCTTCAGGATGATATTCTTATAATAGTCTAAAGCGAATAATAAAAAGGACCTTCGTAGTAGCTTGTTGTACATTTGACTTATACTCAACGCTTGTAAATAATCGATACGCAAGATGAAATCGAGATTCTTATTACCCAGCAAGTCGTGTATTCCCTTGAAGTCCTGTACCATCAAATAACTCATCATCTTAGTAGACATCTGAATGAAACTGTTACAATATCTGAAGATGGGTTCATGTGTGGTGTTGAATGACGCCTTCGACGGTTTGCTATTAGAATATAGAGGAACACCATTGACCTTCGGTTCCTGATGTGGTTTGCTTTCATAGCTCGTTGGAATGTAGTTTGTTTTCAGTGGAACGTACTCATGGTTATCACAGTCATTTACTTCATTTCTCTCATTGCCCATAGACGAAGGCAATAATGCGCTTTCGATCTCGTGGATTTGATAGTTGGAGCGGTCTAGATGTGGAGACTGTGAGTTAAGATTGATCGTACCAGCAGCACGATAAGCATAGCCCTGGTTGTTGTTTTCCGGGGTGGTATCGGTCGGTGTGGATGGGACATCGCTGCTTGTGGATGTTGTAGCATTCGCATAAGCCATATCGTAGTTTTCCGACGCTGTTAGCTTCGAAGGCACCTTTGTAGCTGGTTTTTGGTGTTCCAAGATTCTGTGGATTTGGAAAGGTGTCATCATGAGGTAAGGACAGGCTATGCCTTTCCGCTCACAGAAAGAACAGATAGGAACCCGTTGATCACACTTGATTTTACGTTCCTTACACACCGTACAACTGTCCCTTGATTTCTTGTGCTTTCTTTTGACCCGTCTTCTCTCTATACCGTTGCTTCTTATCATCTCGTAATCTCCGTCATCGTCCTCATCCTCGTCGTCGTCGTCGTCATCATCGTCCTCCTCCTTGACCCCGACCGGGTTCGGTCTACGATATCCGTCTCCATCCGAGACGCCAGAGGCGCCCGGTGCATTTCTGCCCGTGCTGTTGTGCGTTTTGCTATCAAAGTGATTAAATCCGGTCTTGGATTTCCCGGTTAACTCTATGTTCATGTTTCTATCGAGACGGGGGACGTTGCCGGCGTTGTTTCCCGGCAGGTATCCTCTGTGGTGGCCCCCAGTGTCCATGTCTGTGTCTGTGTTTGTGTGTGTGTGTATCGCTGCAGAGGGAGTGCCCAGAAAGAGCCAAGAGGAAAGTGCAAAGTGCAAAGTCTGCAGGATTATCCAGCTGTCTGTCTTCTGTCTTCCCGACCTCCACCTCCACCCTGTCGAGTAGACGAAAGCTCACGAATTCTTCGATATTGCAGGTCCTCGCCCTCGCTTTCCCTGCGGGCGGCGGGTGGGTCTCGGGGTTGGCAGACGGGGTATATAGTAACAGGAGATGGTGTTGGAGATGGTCTTGTGTCCTGTGCTAGATGCCATGCACACTTCTGGTGACACACAGAACCTGTCAGGTGTCGGAGTACGGTGCCGGGAGTTCACCCCCATCAGACAGCTCAAGATTAGCCCAAGCGCCCGGCCGGCCTATATTACCGTTTTCTGCCTCCGGTCTCCGGTCCGCATTGTTTATTGTTCGGCTTCGGGTTCATGTGTAATCGCTTATCTACACCTCACAGAGGGCTTAAATATACATAGTCCATCCTAATGAACTATAAAAAACTAAATACAAATAGACACAGCCACTCACAGGTTGTGGATACGCACATACGTGGTCAACTTCCACAACATCTTCATCTGGTGTCCGTCGATGAGTGTGGTGCCTGTAGAAATCGAGTCTCGAGCTCCCAACTCTGTGGCCGGGTCGTGATCAAGAGTAAAGAATCCATTGTTACTTTTAATGAAATCCTCAATAATAGCATCTTCATCATCGTCGAAATGATTCATGATTTTATTATCCCAGACTCTGTTCGATTTCTTTGGCTTCAAACCTTCATCATTCGGATAATTCCATTTCTTGATAAACTGTCCTCCCTTTAAGAGAAACGATTTCACAGGAATGTTATCTGCAACACGGTCTTGCTTAACTTTCAACACCTTCAAATACCTCTGATGGATCGATAATCCACTGTCTTCGTCCAATAACTCGTCAACTGCAACAGCGTTCGTATATTTTCTGTAATACATTCGGTAGGATTTACAACATAATCCCATACGGATTAAAAAGATGGCATACAACCGCATCCTTTTGTCCTTGATAGAATTGAATATCTTCATTAGATTCTCAATATTGCCGAAATCGTACACATCCCAGAGAATATTACTGAATGAACCAGAAACAATCGTTTGAACACCGGGCAACAACGAGTCTAGAACATAACTCAACGTAACATACGCCAAATTCACAACAATCTTTGCATCTCTACCCTCAAACATATCATATGTATCTGGTCTGAAGTTGATCAAATCATATGGAACGATGGACTTGAAAGAATTGAGCAATCGGATCACATAACCATTGTTAAACCCAATCAACGTATTTTCGTGGATATTCACATTGAGTAAATTTTTATGTTGTTGACAGAATAACTTCAAATTTTCAAATGCGACATCCGTACCGAAATTACCCTTAAATTTCTCCGCCATATTCTCGAAATCATCGAAGATTTTAATAGGATAATTCGGCACAAGCAATCTTCTAAAATGATCTACTAAAAATGACGATAAAATATTTGTACTCGACATCAACAGTTCTTCTCTTGATTTTTCCATGACAATCGCATAATATCCAGTAGAGAAAATACCAACCAGTTGAATGGCCTTATTACCCTCTTCAAAACTCATATCGTACTTCAATCCGTTTTTGAAATGGAATCCCAAACAGTCATCCAATGTCATGAAACTACCAAGGAACAACGTAACCGTCGCACCAGAAAATGCGTAAAACAAGGGCAAATATTCATCTTTGATGATTCTTGTAATTTGGTCAATCGATCGGACGGACTCATTTTCACATTCACAAGAAATGGCCAATTTCGCCTTGTAATTTGCACCTGGCAAAATATCTTGTTTTAAAATGATGTTTTTATAATAATCCATCGCAAATAGAAAATCCGACTTTCTGAGCAATTTATTGTATATTTGACTGACGCTCAATCCCTCCAAATATCCAAGACGTAATGTGATATCGACACTCTTACCGCCCAACAGCTTGTGAATCGTTTTAAAATCTTGTGTTAATAGACATTTCGTCATCGTCACATACGTCCCGATGAATTGGTCTAGATGTCTGAAAATCGGATCATGACTCGTACTGAACGACATATTGGATATCCTGGTATTGGAATATAATGGAATCGCAGTATTTTGAATATCATGAAATAGTACCTCCTCATTTTCATTAGGGACAGGGATATAATTTGTTTTCAATGGAATGTAGTCGTAAAGTTCTTTAGCGTTGGTATATTCTTCATTACCCATAGAAGGCAATAATGCCCTTTCGATTTCGTGGACTTGGTAGTCAGCACGATCTAAATATTCAGATTGCGAATTAAGATTGATCGTACCAGCGGCACGATATGTGTAACCAGCGTCCGCTTGTGGAGAATTATGGTTAGATCCGACCATCGTATCACTACTGTTATTTCCATATAACGTTTCATATTCTTCCTTAGTGACAGGTCTCGAAGAGTGTGACGTTTTCCCCTTTGGTTTCTCGAGTTCTTGAATTCTGTGAATTTGATACGGTGTCATCATAAGATATGGACAGTCGATACCTTTCCTTTCACAGGACGAACAGATCGGTACTCGTTGATCACATCTAATTTTACGTTCCTTACACGCTGTGCATCCGTCTTTTGAGTTCTTCTGTTTTCTCTTGGCCTTTTTCTGCTCAATGATGGCATTCTTAGTGTTCTTTTCCTCATTGCCAGCACCATCGTCACCATGGTCAGTCTCTTCCCCGTCGTCAGAGTCATCGTATTCGACTGGTGCGATAAATTTGGCGATTTCGTCAATATCGGCCGTTAGCAGCACCTCTTCGGTGAAGAAGGCGTCATCGTGGATAATATTGGCTTCATCAGGAGTGTGATTGTCCCAAATGAGGTACTCGTCTTCGTTAACTTCTGCATCCATGGTGTGTGAATTGGGTGCAGAGGGGGAGAGAGAGAGGGACTAATAGAAAGAAGGTCTGTAGCTGTAGAGAGGACGAGGAGACTGGATATAGAGAATGGGACTGTGTCGACAGAAGAAAAAGAAGATTGGGGATTGGTTGCAAGATTCGACTCTGGTTACAATAGTTCCATGCACACAGTCTGCATCGCTCGATTTCTGAACAAGAACCCAGAAGCCGGAATTATATTCATCTCCAGTTATTCCCACACGGGCCAGCGCCCCAGCGGCCGTCGAACGTCGCCCGCCAAGAAGAGAAGAAAAATTAGATCGCTTTGCCAATTGCTGCCACCCCGGGATTAATTTGAATGGGTCCTCAGGGGCGAGCGGTTTCCGGCAGACACCGGCTCTAGGGCATATTTCCGGCTTCCACAGACTGCCCCGTGTCGTTCCAGAGATAGTTGATGCCACAACAGAGGCGGTTTCACTCTTCCGTGGCGACATCACCCGATTCCGCCCATGAATTAATACCACACACACGGAAGAACCTGGAATTTACCCCATCCATCCAGTTTTAGCTTCCGAGCGAGGCATAAAATCCCCTTTTCCAGAACGCACGGCGGGAGATCCGAACACCTGCACTGCCTCGTTTCGCAGAATTGATAGCTCGACTTCCCAATGGGGACCAATTTAGGGAAAAATAATGCAAAGTAGTGAAATTGTGTCAACGTGACTCTGACTGACAATAATGGTCCACTCAGTGTCACGTATACACACTCACACATGTGGATTAAAAAACTATAATAATGCAATACAAAAATACAAATTTACAGAGGTCACAAGCTGTCACAAGTTATTGATACGGACGTACGTGGATAATTTCCACAACATTTTCATTTGATGTCCATCAATGAAAGTCGTGCCAATAGAAACAGAGGTGGTATTGCCGCTTAAATCTCCCGAGGAGTCGTAGTCCTGAGTGAAGAACCCGTTGTTGCTCTTCACGTAGTCTTCGATAAGGGTGTCATCGTCATCATCGAAATAGCTCATAATCTTATTGTCCGAAACTCTGTCGGCTTTTCTGGGTTTTAAGCCTTCGACATTTGGATAGTTCCACCTTCTGATAAATTGGCCTTTATCTAGAGTAAACGTTTTCATCGGAATCTGGTTGATTTCGCCCGCATCTTTAAACTTGAGCAAGCCAAGATATCTTTGATGAATAGACATGCCATTCGACTCATCCAATAAATCGTCAATTTGGTAGTCTGCTAAGTACTTTCTATAATAAACTCTATGATTCTTACAGTACAATCCGGTACGGATTAAGAATATAGCAAATAGCTTCATCTTCTTATCTTTGATCGAGTTAAACAACTTCATGATGTTTGGGACATTCTTAGCATCATAAACGTCCCACAAGGGACTACAGAATGAACCAGAAACGATGTTTTGAAGACCAGGTAACAAAGCATCTAACATATGACTCGCAGTGTAGTAAAACAATCTAATGATGATTTCGGCATCCTTACCAAGAAAAATGTCTATATTATCTTCGTTGAAGTTACTGATATCGAATGGTAGAATCGACTTGAAAGAATTGAATAATCTAATAACATAACCGTTGTTGTACCCGATTAAAGAGTGTTCATGGACATTCACATTGAGTAAATGCTTATGTTGTGTGCAGAAGTGTCTTAAATTTTCATGGTTGATATCGTCACCAAAATTGACCTTCGACTTTTCGACAATTTTGTCAAAATCTTCAAAGATTTTACCCGCATAGTTCTTTATCATGAATCTTCTGAAGTTAGTCACCAAAAACGCAGACAAAATATTTGTACTGGACATCAACATTTCTTCTCTTGAGCGCTCCATGACAATCGAATAGTAACCAGTGGAGAAGATACCAACTAATTGGATGGCCTTATTACCCTCTTCAAAACTCATATCGTACTTCAATCCGTTTTTGAAATGGAATCCCAAACAGTCATCCAATGTCATGAAACTACCAAGGAACAACGTAACCGTCGCACCAGAAAATGCGTAAAACAAGGGCAAATATTCATCTTTGATGATTCTTGTAATTTGGTCAATCGATCGGACGGACTCATTTTCACATTCACAAGAAATGGCCAATTTCGCCTTGTAATTTGCACCTGGCAAAATATCTTGTTTTAAAATGATGTTTTTATAATAATCCATCGCAAATAGAAAATCCGACTTTCTGAGCAATTTATTGTATATTTGACTGACGCTCAATCCCTCCAAATAGCCAAGACGCAATGTGATATCGACACTCTTACCATTAAGTAGTGCATGAATGGATCTAAAATCTCGCTTCAATAAGAATCCTGTTAATTTAACTGAGGTTCCAATATATTTAGAGTAGTATTGGAAAATTGGGTCATGACTTGTACTGAATGAAACGTTAGATGGTCTACTGTTTGTGTATAAGGGGACAGAGATATGCTGTGTGGTAATGCTAATAGATGATTGTGAATTGGTTGCTGGGGTAAAGTTGGTTTTTAGGGGAACATAATCGGGGACATTTTCGTTATTGGTAAATGACTCCTTACTCATCGAAGGAGGTAATAAAGCACTTTCAATTCCATGGACGCGGTAGTTAGAAGGTCCTTCATTTGGAGATTGAGAGTTAAGATTAATAGTACCTGTTGATTTATAGGAGTAGTTTCCAATTTCTGCATCGTCTTCATTTGATTGAGGTGAAGTAGAAGGTGGGGTTTTTGCTTCCGCTTTTTGGTTTTGGGTTAATTTATGGATTTGAAATGGGGTCAACATAAGATACGGACATGCAATATCTTTTCTCAAGCATGACGAACACATTGGCACTCTTTGGTCACACTTAATCTTACGTTCTCTACATGCTGAACAACCATCTTTAGATTTTGTGTGTCTGATCTTGGCTTTTCTAATTTCCAAGCCTTGATGTTTTTCAACCATGCCAACTTTGTTCACCACTTCATCTGTGATTGGGTTGCTAATTTCATCATAAAATGTGTCTTCCCCACATTCAAAATTGTAGTCAAATTCAAGTTCACCTTCCGAAATCTCAAGAATGTCGAAAGGATTGACATCTTTACTGTTCATTATATCCTCAAAATCTGCCATATCCCGATCCTGGGTCTGCGTGTTGCCCAATTCGCTATCAATGTTTGACGAACTCATGGCCTGAGTATAAGTATCTGGTGCTGAAAGTCTGCAAGGATTGAAAATATACACACACCACGATGTCGATATACATAGCAGAAACACACAATATGTGGAGAAAAGACGACGATTTACGATCTCCCATCTTCTCGGCTACTCAATCCTTTCTCGTCGCAGGTCGCAGGTCGCAGGTCGCAGAGATAAAAAATTGGCTGCCGTGGTACTGCTAATTCCTCCAACGACCCATCACCTAACCGCCCAGCTGCATTCAGCGACGGCCCTCGGCTTATTAATTACAGAGCCTATTTTTAATTTCCGATCCAGAGGGAGAGGGATTTAGAGGTGTTAGCTGTTACCTGGATCCAGCTTCCATCTTCTCTCCCATGCATAGAACCACCAGCACCAGGAACATCGGGTCTCGACGATCCCATGTACTCTCCAGCTTAATTCTCATTGAGAAGGCGTTAAAGCGCAGCCATCACG
The DNA here is from genome assembly GCA_030569835.1 of Pichia sp. NRRL Y-27261. NCBI lineage: Eukaryota > Fungi > Ascomycota > Pichiomycetes > Pichiales > Pichiaceae > Pichia > Pichia sp. NRRL Y-27261. The sequence goes on from JAJMLU010000360.1 coordinate 62,566, forward strand.
TTAATCCGAGACAAAGCCGCCAAGCTCAGTGCAGGCGCTGGCTGCCGCCAGGGCCTCACACAACCCGTTTTCCCAGAGACAGGCCCCCTACGCACTGCCAGTCGGGGGCCACACCGTCGACCTTTTTGTAGGGCAGGATCCGGCACGGATGGGCCACAGTAAACGTCACCTTCAATGTGGAGGCATCTCCTAACTTGTTCGCTACCAGGTCTGTCGGTCTCAGAGTGTAAGCCCCCCCTCGGATCTCGCTGGGGAAAACCGCTGCGGGAGAGAAAAAACCAGTGGGTGGAACGAAAAACGAAAAATGGCACCCCGCCCAGCTCGCTCGCTCCCCCCAAAATCTGGCGTTTTTTAAGGAATCCAGAGATGAATTAGTGTGATCTCAAGTAGGGTGTGAGAAAACGGATTGGGCGAGAGTTTTCAAAAACGCGAGATTTACTGAGCAGGGGTGCCAGGGGAGCGTTTGGGGTGGCACGAATCTGCTACCCCTTGTACTATGTGTTGATGGCAAAACAAGTTGAGTGGGTTTCTAAAATACATCTTTTTTTGTAAAAAAACCACCTCTTTCTAGAAGCCACTGTGAGAAATATCAGTCCTTCTCAAGTACTGTCATACTGTGTCCCACGATTCGAATTAAAAGACCAAAAGTTTCATTCGGTCTGGGGGCCCCTCGATCTCAATCGAATTAATTAGAATTTAATTCGAATTTCGCATCAAATTAAATTCGAATTTAAGGGCAAAAAATTCATTTTTCAAACCCTTACAAAACCCATTTTTCTCCATTATGGGGCTTCAAGGGGTGCTGAAAAAACAAGTTGGGTGCGAATTTTCTAAAACGCGATTTTTACTATTGAAGGGTGCCAAACAGCTGCCAACCGATTTGCTACCCTGCTCACCCCTCTACTATGTAGTTGCTTGGAAAACAAGTTGGCGTGTTTCATCAATTTTGGAAAAAAGTTCCTAGGTATGCAGTCTAATGTATTGTATAACCCTAGAAACATCTCAACAAACAATCTTAGCCTTCTCAGAGTGATATTGCGCATGTAGTTAGAGCCCAAAGTTCAGCAAACCCCATTTTTTGCATTTCCCAATTGGGAAGGTGGAAATTTTCTTGTAAAAAAGTTCCTATGTTAATGTTTCAATCGACTGTATACCCCTCAGATAATGCTTACATCAAATATTAACCCTCCCAGATTGATATTGCGCAAGTAGTTACTGCCCAAAGTTCAGGAAAACTCTAATACAAAAACCACCAAATTTCACCTAATTTCCTAATTGGGAAGGGGTAAGAGGGGTGCTGAGAAAACAAGTTGAGTGCGAATTTTGAAAAAGGCGAATTTTACTACTGAGGGGTGCCAGGCACCTGCCGACCAACTCGACCCCTCGGCACCCCCTCTACTATGTAGCGGGCTGGAATACAACTTGGGCAGGGTTTTAAATGGCGAATTGTTTTGTAAAAAAGTTTCAGGAAAATTATACCAAACATCTCTTTACCTATTGGAACCCCCCCCCCACAACAAGTATCAGCCCTTTCAGTCCGATATTGCGCAAGTAGTTCCTGCCCTAAGTTTGGAAAACCCTCCATACAAATCCAACCCTTTTTTCTGAATTTCCTAATTGGGACGAGGAAAGAGGGGTGCTGAGAAAACAAGTTGAGTGCGAATTTTGAAAAAGGCGATTTTTACTGAGCGAGGGGTGCCCTGGCACCCCTCTACTATGTAGCTGATTGGAAAGCAAGCTGGGCGGGGTTTCAAGAGGGCAACTTTTTTGTAAAAAAGTGCCAGGAAAATGCCACCAAACATCTCTCTACCCCCCTGGCTGTCCCCACATCCAGTACAGCTCTTCAAAATTAGCGTAGTGCACGTAACTGCAGTCGAGAACGGGCCCCAACTCCGTCTCCGAGGCCCGGTCCCTGGAGATAACCTGGACTTAACGCGAGCGGAGGCCTCGTCCGCGGGCGTACTGCCGTTTTGGGATCAGCGGCCAGGGCGGTGTTGATCTTTCGGTCATGCTGCACCCTCTGTTCGGGCGATGTCCCGGCAGAGTGGCCGTTCGGAGTTCGTCTGCAGTCACTACCTGCTATCTGTATTATTAATAGGGACACCAGGAACCGTTAGTGCCCTCGGTTGTAGTCCACGGCCCGGAGAAAATCCGGAAATAGGACGTGTTCTTGGCATCAACTGCAATTCGAATAAGTACTTGCTCATCCCCAAGTATGTAGACTTATCAATCCCCTAAAAACTCCCCTTTTCGTTTTTTTGCTAATGTTCCTCTTTTCTACTCTCTTGATCTCTCTCCTTTCGCCACAACCCCCGAATCCAATCTCTCAATGTCGAAAGAAATCATCTCTATTCCACTAAGCAAGGAGATGGAAAACACTGACACGTCTCAAAGCAACAACAGCGTTGACATCATCTCCTATGATCCACAAAACGAACAACACCTTGCGGAGGATTTAAACAATCTGCAAAGATCTGTATCCAATGCCGACTTAATGTCCAGATTAACAGAACTATCTCATACCTTATCTCACATGACAGCAAAGGAAATGGAGAACTTTCATATCGATCCAAATGATTTTGATTTACAACAGATCCTCAACTTTTTAATCAACAGAAACCATGAAAACGGTATCAAAATCAAACAAGCTGAGGTCGTCTTCAAGGATCTATCAATTATCGGTACCAATACTTCTGCTTCTGTTTTAAAGGATGTTGGTGATGTGTTATTCCCAATTTACTCACTCATCAAATCCAAATTAATCAACAAAAAACAAACCGGTTTTGATTTCTCCAAATTGCCAAAAACAAGAAAAATCGTTAAAAATGCCAATGGGTTTGCAGAACCAGGTACAATGACTTTGGTTTTAGGTAGACCAGGTGCTGGTTGTTCTTCATTATTGAAAATCTTATGTGGTGACACCAAAACTTATCTTGATGTTGAAGGTGACATTT
>JAJMLU010000360.1:67386-81373 GCA_030569835.1 Pichia sp. NRRL Y-27261
TGAAGGTAAGCAATTAGGTTCAAATGATATTTTTGCATGGAAGAATGTTGATTATGTCGTTCCATATGATGGTGAACAAAGAAAGTTATTGGATAATGTTCAAGGTTATGTCTTACCTGGTACTTTAACTGCGTTAATGGGTGAATCTGGTGCTGGTAAAACCACATTATTGAACGTTTTATCAAGAAGAGTCGATGTTGGTGTTGTTACTGGTGACATGCTAATTAATGGTAAACCAATTGATCAATCATTTGAAAGAAGAACAGGTTATGTCCAACAACAAGATTTACATATTGCCGAATTAACTGTCAGAGAATCATTAATTTTCAGTGCTAGATTAAGAAGACCAAATAGTGTTCCAGATCATGAGAAAATCGATTATGTTGATACTGTTATGGATATTTTGAATATGAATGAATATGCTGATTCAATTACTGGTGTCACTGGTTATGGTTTGAATGTTGAACAGAGAAAGAAATTATCTATCGCTACTGAATTAGTCGCTAAACCATCATTGTTATTATTCTTGGATGAACCAACTTCCGGTTTAGATTCTCAATCATCATGGGCAATTGTTCAAGTCTTAAGGGAATTAGCTAAAGCTGGTCAAGCAATCTTATGTACTATCCATCAACCATCTGCAACTTTGATTGAACAATTCGATAAGTTATTATTACTCAAGCGTGGTGGTCAAACTGTTTATTTTGGTGATATTGGTTCTAATTCTGAAACATTGGTTTCTTATTTCGAAGGTCAAGGTGCTAGAAAGTGTGATCCACATGAAAACCCTGCTGAATATATTTTGAATGTTATTGGTGCTGGTGCAACTGCCGTTGTTAAGGAAGATTGGTATGAAATCTGGTGTAATTCAAATGAATTTGTTCAAAGAAGTAATGAAATTGATAGAATCATCGAAGAATCCAAACAAATTGTTACGGTTGATGATGAAGAGTTGAAAACCAAATTTGCTGTTCCTTATTTCTATCAATTTTGGCATGTCTATAGAAGAGCTCAATTACAATTGTTTAGAAATGTTCCTTACATTATGGCCAAGCTCAGTTTAATGACACTTGCTGGTTTGTTACAAGGTTTTACTTATTGGAATGTCAAACATTCGGTCATTGGTATGCAAAACATTACATTTGCTTGTTTTATTGCGATCATCGTTTCTAATCCTGTTGTTAATCAAATTCAAGAACAAGCAATCATTGGTAGAGAATTATATGAAGTTAGAGAGTCCAAGTCTAATACTTTCCATTGGTCTCTTTTGTTGATTTGTCAAGCATTAGTTGAAATCCCATACAATATTCTCTTTTCAACTATCTTCTTTGTTTGCTGGTATTTCCCAATTCAACTTGACAATGAACCTTCTAGAGCTGGTATGTGGTGGTTTACTTATTGTTTCTTCTTCCAGATGTTCTATACCACATTGGCACTTGCTGTTCTTTACATTGCACCAAACTTACCATCAGCTAATGTTTTAATGGCATTAATTTTCAGTTTCATTCTTGTTTTCTGTGGTATCGTTCAAAAGCCAAATTTGATGCCTGGTTTCTGGAAGTTCATGTGGAGATTATCACCATTTACTTATTTTGCTGATAACTTGGTTTCACTTTTGGTTCATGATCGTCCAGTTACCTGTAGTGCTGATGAATATCAAGTTTTGCAACCTCCATCCAATGAAACATGTGGTGAGTATTTGAATGAATTCTTTGAAAACAATTTCGGTTATCTTAACAATCCAGATGCTACTTCTAGTTGTCAAGTTTGTCAATATTCTGTTGGTGATGAATATCTCAAGGATACTGGTATGTCATACTCTCATGTTTGGAGAAATGTTGGTTTATTCTGTGCTTATATCGGGTTCAATTTCTGCACAATGATTGCATTGTACTATTTCTTGAGAATCAAGGGTTTCAATCCATTCACACCAGTTAACATGTTATTAAAGAAGTTGAAGAAGAAATGATGTTATTGAATTTTGTATTTCGTATTTGAGTTTATAATCTATTTAGTTTTATAATTATCGTTAGTTTAATGTTATTGAAAAAAAATGAATAAATTGAAGTGAAGTTATATAAAAGATGGAGGGATGTAATTAAAGTGATGAATAATAATGGGAAAATATAAGGGGAAATGCATCACAAAAAAACTGTACAAAAGGGTTGAAGCGAACTAGTGATTCTATAAATGTGAGTAGTATATCAAACTATTGCTTCAGTAGGTCATTATTTTTTGGTTCTTGGTCTGTAATCGTCGATCCAATTTTGTGAATTCATTTGAGTCAATCTACTTAATGCTCTTGCAAAGGCGAATCTTTCTTCATCTAAATGGGCAAACATGAACGCCTTTTTGGCAATCTTTTTATCAAATCCATGTTGTGTGACCAGTGTATCATTATCCATTTTATCGTCGATTTCTTCTTCTGTCTTATGGGCTAATGCGAAAACACTCGATCCGATATTCTCAGGTTCGACGAAAATATCTTGGAATGGAGCAGCGGCAGTAACTGCTATTCTTGTATGATTGTCATAAACTGCATCTAAGAATGTAATGAATCTACGAACCTGATCACGCTGGTCGATTGTCAAATATGGAATATCAGTGACAATGATAGATTCAAAACTTGTGGCTAATGTTAAGTAATCACCGGCTGCCAATGGTTCGCCACACAGTTCTTCAAATGTGAATTGTGCAACATATGGTGGAGAACAAGTTGGAACCATTAAATTTCTACCCCAGACACGTAATGGGATATTCTTTTCAACTGCATGGCCTTGACCGAAGAAATCATACCATAATTGAATGTGATTTTCTCTTTCCTTCTTACATGTCTTTGATAAATATGAGATACCTGGCTTTGGGAAATAGAATGCAGATGAAACAGGTCTTGGAATCTTACGATAATCAGTTGGAGAATTCAAATAAATGACATGAGTGACCTTTTTAATCAATTGAATACAAGGGATGAATGATTCTCTTTGAATACCATTAATGTATAAGTCATCAGGAGCTCTATTGGAAGTAGCAAATAAGACCAAACCGTGATCTTTTCTTAAAACTAGATTCAATAATCTACGTAACAACATAGCATCTGCGACATCCGTAACTTGGAATTCATCGAAACATAAAACAGTTGCGGTTTCTGATAATTCCCATGCTAAATATGGCATCACATCAATATCTTCTCTATGACCATGCTTCATTTTTAATTGATGTGCCCTTTTATGAATATTTTGCATGAATTGATGGAAATGCAGTCTTCTTTTAGTCAAGTGTGGAGGAATGGTATCGTAGAATAAATCCATTAACATTGTTTTACCACAACCGACATCACCATAAAGGTAAATACCATGTGGGATTTTCGATTCCAGTTCCTTTTCTAAACTCGTCTTTTCTTCGATTTTGGTGAATAAATTGGAGACAAAACTTGGTATTCCAAACATTGATTCTGATTTTGGGGCCATTCTAGATTTGGTGATATCTGGTTCTTGAACTTTTGGTGGCTTGTAATTGACCAATTCTTCGTACAAGTACTGGACGCTTGTCAATATTCCTCTCTGGAATTCATCATTGTGTAGACGTCCAGTTTCGACTCTCTTGTCATACAGTTCCAATGGAGAATATTGCTTATTTTCAGGTTCTGGCACGGATGGTGGTAGATCTGGAGGTGCTTGTGTTGCTTGTGTTGTGTTTGTTCGTACGGACTGGAAGGAGAGTCTGGTTGTGTGTGTGCATTTTGTCAGCACACCTCTTGTGGCTGGCTTTGCTGCCGTCTTTACTAGAGACAGGAAGTTGTGTGTGGTGATCATGTGTATATGTGTGTGTTATATAATGCAATTGCAGTTGATGCTAGTCTATAAGTTTTTTCTTCTATACAATACAAAACGCTATAGGGACAATGGCGGGCGGGAATCTGGAGAGATGTGGCCCTTATAAAGAGTTCCGCTGTGGCCTGTGAGGTGTGGATGTGTCAAAGACGGCAAGGAATCCGATCACAGCAGAAAGAGGGAGACCGGAAGTGAAAAGGCGGAGAAGGTGTTTCTTGTGGTGACACTTGGTTCTTCACCAGATCGCTCCTGCAGCACCAGCTGTGAGGCAGCGCTCTCTCGCCCGCCCGCCGGAGAAACTGCAGCGGGGGAGACGGGCGCCGCGGATAAAGCGCCACGGCTTCCGAGACGGATAATCTATTCCATTCCTATTCCACATCCATGTCCATGTCAAGGTCAATGGCGTCCTCGTTCTTGCTCACAGCGGCGGCAGCACTGCCAGTGTCGTCATCTCCATCTCCCATCGTGAAAGTAGTCGTCTTAGGTCCACTGCTGGACACAACAAACCCAATACGGTCCTGCAATTCTTTCCGGACCTGGGCGTTTTTACTTTCCTCGACGGTCTTTTCCACTGTTTCAGCGTCTGGCACAACAGATACAGCACCATAGACATTCTCCAGATACCTTCTCCGACGCAACATCTCCTTATACGTAGTCTCATTACCATTCTCCAATTCAAATGCCTTGAAAAGTTCCCAGATGGAAAGCTTGTCCTCGTTGGATTTACCAAACTCCATGATATTTTCAACAGCATACTGTAGAACTTCACGTCCTCTATTGACATGGCCTAATTGAACTTCAACTTCGACAAATCCACATACGAGATCATTGATGTATCCTGGAATTTGAACAGATATGCTCTCCATCGCCTCTTGGAATATCTCGACAACCCATTCCAATCCTTTATTTTCAATAGTGTTGAAAATTAAATTCTTGTACAATAACAGCTTATCACTTTGTTTCTTCATTCTATCAATACCTTCTCGTAGAATCTTGGCACTTCTGATCTTGGAACCGTATTTAACTTCCCATTCTGAATATAATACGTACACTTGTTTCAAATTCTTATCATCACTCAGATCTTCTGTGTAGTATTCTAAGCCGTTTTCAAAGATTTCTCTGACACGTTCAATGTCCCATTCTAATTTATCCCAGTATTGCAAGATCTTGTTCAAGTAGATGCAGTAAAGAATGGATTTAGATTCTCCATTGAACATGTTTAATCCACGCTCGAAAACGCTGAAACTCTTCTCAATATAGCCCATTTCTTCAAGATACAAGCAGTAGTTGATAATCAACACACCATTGATGACTTTCAATTCCATCGCATCTTCATAAGCTTTACAAACATCATCAAAGGATTTTGTGTTTTCAACTAAATCAAGATACAAACTCCATAGTCTGATACTCTTGAACAATTTCATTTGAAAACTGAGATTTTCATCATCGATATCAACTTTCCCGCTGGAAATCTGCTCCGGAAGACTGATGGCCTTAAAACAAATAAATGTAGCATGCTCAATATTGCCCAGCTCAATTTCCAATTTGATCCAATCGATCCAGATATATTCTAGCTGATCCATTTCTGTCCACGGCACTTTGGTTGACGTTTCATATAGTGTTCTCGCAGTCTTGATATCGTCCCTACTTGAATACATCTTTGCATAATCACACCATATTTGTGATAATAACAATTTCTCATCTCTAGGTATCTTCTTAGTGTCGACACTCAACACAGCCTTTGAATAACATTCCAACATTTTATTAAAAGATTCCTCTCCTTCCTCTTTGAGAATCTCAATTCTTTCCATCCATGTAGCTGGACTATTTATATTTTGACGCAATTTCACATCGTTTAATAACATCGGTCTATTGATCAACAACTCTTCTAATTTGTCCATGTACTTGGTTATCTCCTTCTCATCTCCTTCCTTGGATAATTGTGTGACTTTGGTTTCTAAAATCTCAGTCAACGAATCGAAAATCAACGTGAAGTCTTTAATAGTCAAACTCGAATTGAGATATATTTCTAAGATCTTGACCGACTCTTCGAATTGGCCAATTTGAATAAAGTATTTTGCATATTTGATGGTGAATATACTCTGTTGATCAGGAAACTTCTTTACGATGGCGGCAAACATCTTTTCAATCTTTGATTTGAGCTTCTTCGCATCGATCTTCTTATCGCTTGACAACTTGATCAATTTATCCATATATCGTCTGTATAGTTCTAGCTCTGAGTCGGACAACTTTAATAAGAATCTGGGATTGGTCAATTCCTTGAATATGGTGTCGAATATCATGATTTGGTCCCAATTGTTCATGATTTGGGTCAGCGTGGAAAATATATCATCGAAAGTGGGTATTCCTCCTTCATTTTCAGATTCGTCATGAACGTTGAACTTATCACTGTTTTTTAAATAGAGGAAGAAACCGGAGTATATGTCGAATCTAGTGGCTGATGTGACTTTGGTGCTTTCAAGGAAGTCTTTGAATAGTATAACCCACAATGCATAATGGTCGTTGTACTTTAATTTCAATAATGCAATGTTGAATACATCTAATATGAACTCTGAATTTGACATCTCGTCTTTATACTTTATTAGAAATCTCATATATTTAATCCAAAAGCTAGACTTCGTTCCATATTGATCAATTGATTTCAAAAAGATTTGAACGATTTTATTCAGATCGGCCTTGTTATTGCTGATTTTGATCATGTCAATATAGTAATCGACAAACTTTGTCCAGTATTCGTAATTTTCTGGGAATTGCGCATATCGTCTGTACAACAATGCCAATGTGTTCTTCTCGATGGTGTCCTTATTAGAGTCTTCCACCTCCTGATCGAGTTCTTGTTGTTTGTGTAGAAGATACTGGTTCCATGTCTCTTCGTTCTTTGGATCCTTCACCAGTTGCATCTCGAACGGTATGTCGGACTCGCCGATACATTCTAAAATGGGATCGTCGTTCTGCATCCTGCCTGTGGTGTCTGGGCTACGTATATTCTCCAGAAAACACACCCATCGGCAACAACATCTCTATCTTGCACAAGTGCAAAATTCATGCCGCAAAACTTACTATGGGGGACGCCGATCGGCGCACCGCGGCCACATCCGTACACCACGCCGGCCCTGAGCGTCTTCTCCTACAGTTAAGGAAAGTGGCTGCTTCTATCTCTGGTCTGGCTCACCACGTATCTGGCTTGACGCTTACCCGTTTCTGTTTCGGAATTGATCTGGAAAGACAACTCAAACACATCTAACACAGCATGTCTGGTGCAGCTAACAGGTATGTCCACCAACCCGCCATTTGATTGGCCACTTTTACTACATTATCATGTCTGAATGAAGCAAACATAGTTTGAACAAATTTAATGCAAGATATGGATAAACTAGCTATTGAACCAAATACTAACATTCTTCTATCCTTACTATTTTTATTACAGAGAACAAGTGTTCCCAACGCGTATGACACTTGGTGTCATGAAGACCAAATTAAAGGGTGCACAAACGGGACATTCTTTATTAAAGAGGAAATCTGAAGCATTAACTAAGAGATTTAGAGATATAACAAAGAGAATTGACGATGCAAAGAGAAAAATGGGACGTGTGATGCAAACTGCTGCGTTCTCATTAGCCGAAGTTTCATATGCGACTGGTGGTAACATTGGATTTCAAGTTCAAGAAAGTATCAGTAACAATGCCAGATTTAAAGTTAAAGCAAGACAAGAAAACGTTTCCGGTGTCTATTTACCACAATTCGAAGCCGATATCGACGAAACCATTAATGACTTCAAGATGACTGGTTTAGGTAGAGGTGGTCAACAAGTTCAAAAAGCCAGAGAAGTTTATAGTAAAGCCGTTGAAACTTTAGTTGATTTAGCATCATTACAAACGGCCTTTGTGATTTTAGATGATGTTATTAAAGTCACCAACAGAAGAGTAAACGCCATTGAACACGTCATTATCCCAAGAACAGAGAACACCATTGCCTACATCAATTCTGAATTAGATGAATTAGATAGAGAAGAATTCTATAGATTAAAGAAGGTTCAAGAAAAGAAACAAATTGCAGTTGCAGCTGCAGATGCTGAAATGGCAGCAAAGAAATTAAGAGAAGAACAAGAAAGATTGACCGAATTAGAAAAACACGAAGCTGAAGATGTTGAGAAGTTAGTTGTCAAGGATGAAGTAGTAAAGGAAGAAACTGCTGCACCTGTTGAAACTACTGAAAATGAAACTACCGATTTAGTTACTGAAACTGAAGGTGATGTTATTTTCTGAGAACATTGTCCAAAGTATACATACAATACTTGTTGAAATTAGTTAACGCAAACCCGTAAAATATATAAAAACCCAATAAAAACTTAATAATCTTGTAAAATTCATGGTAAAAATAGGAAAAAAAGGGTGGACTTGGTCAGAGGTCAAGTGCTCCTACAGAATTTTTTACTTACAACGCTCACAATCGAGCAATTCACCATAAACAGACCACGACGAAATCACTTCTTTCACATCTGTTCGAACGAGATTTCTAGACGCTTAGAACCAACCAACACACCCAAACTACAAATCACAAGATGGCTATATCCAAAGCGTTACTGTCGTTGATTTTCTTCATATTTGCCTTTTTCTTTATGATCAAGACATCGCAGTATTCACAATTGTTAAATTCGATTCCATTAGACACATTTGAATACCCAACTACATTTCACCCCGAAACAGTAATACCAGCCTTAGCGTCTCTTGATTCATTCACATTACAAAGCCAATTGACCCAATTTGTCAAGGCTTTGCCTGAAGACAGATACTATAAATCTCAAAATGGACTGAAGACTGCTACTTATTTTGCAGAATATTTGAGAAAATTAGTAGACGAAGAAGGTGGTGATGAACTATACGATTTAAGATTTTTCCGTCATGAATGGGGTCAACCGAGTATTATATTTACTATGAAAAACGACAAGTTTGTGCAAGAACCAAATTCTAAGACAATTGTCATTGGATGTCATATCGATTCAATCAATTTTTCAAGTAGTAAAGCGCCAGGTGTCGATGACAATCTTTCTGGTGTTGCCGTTGTGATGCAAACGATCAAGAAGTTAATGAATATGACAGAACTGGGACAAATCGAACTTGTGAATAACTTAGAATTCCATTTTTACGCAGCTGAAGAAATTGGATCTTTAGGATCCATCAAAGTTTTTGACGCATATAGATCACGAAACAAAGAAATCGTCGCAATGTTACAACAAGATATGACTGGATACACAGAAAAATCGATTGAAAAGGGATACGAAGAACATTTTGGTATTATCACCGACTATGCATCCGCCAATTTGATCAAATTCACAAAGTCAATCATTGATAATTACTGTGAGATTTCATATTTAGAGACTACATGTGGTAAGATATGTTCTGATCATATCAGTGCATTGATGCATGGATACCCAAGTGTTTATGTGTTGGAAAGCAAAGTCGATTTGAGTAACCCATTCATTCATTCTGAACACGACACAATTGAAAAGATCAACTTTAATCACATGTTAGAACATCTCAAATTGACACTATCATTTGCCATAGAACTTGCCATCAGTGACGAGATTGTCAGTGTCGGTAAACAAGAAGAGGCGTCGTTCAGATATATGGACTTGATGATCATGTTGATGATGCACTATACCAAGCGGTTTGTGTACACTGTTCTCATCTTCGGGGGCATTGTCGGGTCACTCTACATCATCATCGATGACAAATGGCTCAATTTCCGCAAGACCAACGAGACCGAGGCAGCTGCAGAGGGCAGTAGCAGTGCCGGAGATATCGAGTCAGCCAGCGATGGAGCCAAAGGCAAGAGGAAGGGGAACCGCAAGAAGAACTGACAGCTGTGACGGGTGTGACGGGGAGGGCAGAAGATGTGATCGCCGGCGTCGGAGTGCGGGGCATTTTGTGGGGAAAGTGTGCACGGGGAACGGACCAATCCCCCGGGGTCACTTTCTTCTCCGACAGCCACTCTCTCAATTTCAACAAGCCATGCACCAGACAGTGCCCCTTTCCGGGGTATATAAAGGGCAGGCACATCCCCGGTGATGTTAGTGCTGAGGATTTGCCCTCAAGATGTTTCTTCCTCAGCCACACTACAATTACATTACAACTACAATTACAAACACATGCTATTCGACACACTAAGACACAGCTTGACCAGACCAGCGACCGTTTCAGCACCTACCATGGCACTTGGATTTCTGGGTGGTGTTGTACTACCAATTCTAATTACGAATTCGATTTCAAAGCAAAAGCCTGATGCAATTTATCAAGGTAAGGATAAAGGTGAGTTAATATCTCTTCATTACACCATTGATCAGCTTAACAGACGCATAACTAACATTCATAACCAAGTAGATCATGTCGATATCGTTGATGACGATTATGATTACAATGATCTATTATTTTGATTAAAACTGTATCCACGGTTTTCTTCATATTCTTTTTCTTTGTTACAGTTAACGACGATGATACGAAATACGGTTTTGAGAATGCAGGATTGAGACAAGTGATCTTCATTTACTGAATGAAGACACGACGATTTATTGGTTTATTTTATTCATAGGAGAAGACTGTATGTGGATATAGTGTTTACCCTACTGGGCGTTTTTTCTTTTCTTTTCTTTACTTTATGTAAGTTCATTTTATATTCACGAAATCTACGAATTGTTATATTATTGAATCTTTTCAAAAAATTATTAGAGCTTTATAAATTATCTGGAAATTGTATTTACAGTGTGATTATTGAACCCAAGATGCTTAGTGCTTGACAGCTTCAACGTTTGGTAATTCGATTAAAGCTTGTCTAATAGAATCAACACCCTTGAGTAAGTCTTCCTTGGATATCACTAATGGTGGGGCTAATCTGATGATGTGTTCGTGGGTTGGCTTAGCTAAGACACCGTGCTTCTTCATTAATAAACATAAGTCCCATGCGGATTTACCGTTAGTCTTGGTGTTATCAACAACAATGGCACATAATAAACCTAAACCTCTAACTTCCTTGATTATACCGTTAGATTCAGCAGCTAACTTCTTTAATTCTTCTTGGAAGAAGTGACCGTATTCTTGAGATCTTTCAACTAATTTTTCATCCTTAACGACTTCTAAAGCTTCAATTGCAACTCTAGAAGCTAAAGCATTACCACCGTAGGTGGAACCGTGAGAACCTGGTTCTAAGACGGACATGACTTCTCTGGAAGATAAGACAGCGGAGACAGGCAAGACACCACCGGAGATAGCCTTACCTAATAAGACCATATCTGGCTTGTTGTCTCTTGCTAAGTAGTGTTCCCAACATAATAACTTACCGGTTCTGGCAATACCAGTTTGAATTTCATCGGCAATTAATAAAACGTTGTAAGCCTTACATAAAGCCTTGACCTTTTCAAAGTAGTCCATTGGTGGGACAACGATACCAGCTTCACCTTGGATTGGTTCGATTAAAATAGCTGCGATCTTGTCACCAGCGTTTCTAAAGGCTAATTCGACATCTTCAATCTTACCGTATCTTAAGAGTTGGTTGTCGGTACCTGGGATGACAGGACCAACGTTCTTTAAGTAAGGACCGAAGTTAGTCTTTGCATCTGGATCAGTAGACATGGAGACAATGGCGATGGATCTACCGTGGAAGTTATCTTCACAGGATAAAATGATGGCCTCATCTGGGTTAATACCCTTCTTGACGTAACCCCATCTTCTTGCAATCTTAAGAGCGGTTTCGACGGCTTCAGCACCGGTGTTCATTGGTAAGACGTTTTCGTAACCAAAGAATTCGGTGACGTACTTAGCGTAAGAACCGAAAATATCACAAGAGAAGGCTCTTGAAGATAAAGTTAAAAGTTGGGCTTGTTCAATAAGAGCGTTGATGATTCTTGGGTGACAGTGACCTTGGTTAACGGCAGAGTAAGCGGATAAGAAATCTAAGTATTCATTTCCTTCAGGATCCCAAACGTGAGCACCCTTAGCCTTGTGGAAAACGACAGGTAATGGGTGGTAGTTGTGAGCTGCGTATTCGTGTTCGTATTCGGTGGCCTTTGCGGAGGAAAGGTTGTATTCTGGAACTGGGGCTGGAGACATGGTTGTTTCTGTGTGTGTTAGTTGGGGAAGGAAGGACTCTATGAGGGGGGACTGATCTGTAGCAAGCAAGCAAGTGGAAACAAGCAGAAGTGGTGGGGATAGCCCTGTATTTAAAGGAAATGGAGAGATGGCGTGTGAAAAGTTCAGAAGCCCGTGGAAAATGAACAACGGGACGGTGACTTCTCCGACCGGAGAGGGCCTCGAGCAAAACGTCAGCTATGGTTGAAGGGTCGCCATTTCCTGTGCATAGGGCCACAGCGGGGGGCGTCGCGGTGTGGGACCCGTGGGGGGCAGCTCCGGTGGAGGAGCTGCCCAGGAGGGGGGTGCCGTGGAGGGCAGGTGACAGCGACATTCCTTCAGGAGATCACGTGACTGCGTCGATCGACGCGTGGAAGAAAATCCAAATAAATGCGAAAATGGGCAACTCGACACGACACCGATCAGCAAGTT
This sequence comes from Pichia sp. NRRL Y-27261, assembly GCA_030569835.1. Taxonomy (NCBI): domain Eukaryota; kingdom Fungi; phylum Ascomycota; class Pichiomycetes; order Pichiales; family Pichiaceae; genus Pichia; species Pichia sp. NRRL Y-27261. The sequence goes on from JAJMLU010000360.1 coordinate 79,790, forward strand.
CAGGGTGGATGGGTGATTGGTGCTTGACGCTGATGGCTGATGCTCAGCTAGCTGGCCAAGAGGCTCTTGTTGGTCCCTCTTTGCTGGAAACATCTCCATCACCACACACACAACACAATCCACACAGGACAGGGCCCCTCCACATGACGACTCCGCCTCCAATGGACAGAACAGACTTCTCCTTCGACAATTGGAAGCCCAATCTCGTCTACAACAACGACGCAGACGCCGTGGATCACTCGTATCAGAAATCACAACAGTTCCTCTTCGACAAACTCACTCGTCTCCACCAGACCCTTCACCCAATCAACGAAACCTACAAGCCGGAGTATAATGACGATGTCCTCTTTGCATTCAATCAATTGAACTCGCTCATTGACTACCTATTGACCACCTATGAAAAATCGAAAGATATTAAACTTCTATCTGTCAACATTGATAACTTGTTAGCGAAGACCATCACTTTTGATTTGACTATCATGATGAAAAATGGCCATGAGAAGTTCAACATCCTGCTTATCGAATTGGTTAACAAATTGAACGATCTCCTCCTTGCGAACGTCAAGAAATTGTCAATGACAAAGAACTGGTTCTCATCATTGAAACATTTGGCTGTCATCATCTTACAATACATCTTCACCAAATTCAACGGGTTCTTGAACAATTCTAAGAACCAATTGCTCACAGTGTTGTACAAACACTTGAGCAAAGCCAACGATTCATACAACTCCTCGATCGACAATGGTAACTTCAAATCAAACTATTTCTCCGACATCGTTCATTTGATTGACATAATACTGACACACGACAATAGTAACTTGATTTTAGATGAAAAATTATTCGGAAGATTGATCAAATTGTTCAAATTCGTCACAAAGAAAAACGTTCCTCTCACTTCCTCATCTGCATCCAACGCTACTGCCGTTGCCTCCTCTTCAACTTATTCTTCTTCTTCAATTTTCACATACCCATTGGTATCAGTCATACATTCTTTCTCCATATTAGTATCTCTTTTGAAATCAGATCGTTATATTTCTTCGCTCAACTCAAGTAAGAAATCATCTACAACTTCAATCAAATTCTTCTCCTCCATTAAAGATTACATATCTACATTTTTCAATGCAATGGATACGGATCATAAAAAATTGAAATTATGCCTCACTAAGGATTTATCGGACTTGTTGGTCTTTATCTTCGTCGTCTTTGGTTCTAACATTAATGACCAAGATACAGCATTAGAATCGTGTATCACTGTCATCTTGACTGAGTATAGAAAAGCGTCAACCACATCCAATGTGAAATCATGTTTAGTTGAAACGTTGATCCAATTCTTTTCCAAATTAAACATGTACTACCAAACAAATAGAGTGAAAGTTTCAAAGAAATCGAACAATATCAATTTCATCTCCTTAAAGTTCTTTGATATCATGAACATCATCTACTCCAACTTATTCGAATTGCCATCCCTCACTTCATCAAAGAAGAAACAGATAAAAGATGATTCTTCAGAAACTTATATTTTGATAAACAATACAATTGCTATGAACTTTGCTATAAAAACACTAAACCATCTAGATTTGATCC